>CAODLS011860845.1:0-31969 GCA_948243855.1 Flueggea neowawraea
CTTTGTGTTCTTTTAACTTGTTTAGGGATATTGAGTAAAAATAAATTGTAAATTAGTGGATTAGTGGCATCACCACCCAAAACCATGCCCATGTTGCAGATTCATAATTGCTTTCCAACTCGTGATCATATAAGGATATCAGATTTACAACATATCGATGAAGTATATTGTAATCATAAAAAAAATGAATCAGTTTATCTACTTTTTTATTATGCAATATATCAAACTGCAATCTGCTATTTACATCCAATCTACCAAAACCAAACATATGACAAGGCAGCCGAGATTGGTTAGCTATTGCAGATTCTCCATTTATTTTTGTTTGATAAATTGGAACCAACATAAAACATAGAAAAAGACACAATAATTTGCAAAAATGATACGTGCGCATTTGCTCTTGCCCATAATTTGTTGCCTAAATGTCTATTGAGGAGCGGTGGGGAGAATGATATATAATTATTCTTTTTTTTTTCTCTCTCAATGGAAAAACTGAACAAAGATATATACGAGTTATTGGCATTGATTTTATGGAAATATCTAAACAAATTGACAATTAACAACTAGGGTTCTCTCTAATTAAATCCAATCATAGTTCGATTACGACTTATTTCATCATCTAAATCACATTACAGATACACCCTATGCATTTGACTTTTGTGTATACTAATCCAAAATCATATATACTTCTGACACAAATTGAAGGGTTTTTGAATGACTAAATGTACATTTCGAAAACTATGTATTGGAAAATTGATCTGTAACTTTTTTTACTATACTCAATGCTTATGTTATATTAATTAAATCGTCGATATACTCCAATAATAACTCTTAAACCTCTTCCAACCTCTTTTACTCAAAAGAAAATTTGTCACCGGCATTTTAATTTTTTCATGTTTTTTCTGCCAAAGCATTATAAATCTTTTCATTGTCAAGTCAATAAGCATTGGTTCCTCTTCGTGGAACTAAAAATCAAGAGAAAATTAAATTATACTATGCTCCTTCGAGTCCAAGACCTAGAAGTAAAGGTGAGATGATTATTTTTTTTTTTGTATTGGTATACAAAGTAATTCTTATACTACCCTTAAAAAATTGAATCCACCGCCCACTTCTTGCAATGACTCATCAAGCACATGGCACTCCTTAGGATTGCATCTCTAACGACCACCCTGTATGTCAAACTTGTACTAGCGTGAACCTTGTAAATCCTTAATTTATTTCATCTCAAAAACCCTAATTAGCTAGACTAATCACAAGACATAAAAAGTTTTTATCCCCAAAAGTTAGATCCATCACCGAGTTCGTCATTATATTGGACGAAGAATTTGGGACTTTTTTTTTTCTAACTTGCAATTCAATTCATCAGCAATAATTTAAGTTGAAGATAGTCGTGAACTAGTGACCTAAGTTTCGAGATATAAGTAGTTCAGTGGTGGGTAAGAGCTACATGTGGGAGCAGAGCAACATTTGTGAACTAAAATCAGAAACCTCGTATACGCACTTTGCCATCATTCATTTGTCGGTCACACCTGCACATACTCGTATATAATCTTGCAGAAAGTGGCCTGGCCTAAGTTCGTGTCTGTCGCCAGTTTAATTGCTGATTGATATCATCATACTATTCATAAATAATTAACTGATCAAAAGCAGCTCTTTGTAATTAACAATCCAAACGGTTGTACTGGATGATAAGTATGAATTGCAACTCAATTTTGGTTATTATTTACGGAAATTTCATTTTTTTATCTTAGTTATTCAATAATTTTATATTCAATTTGGTTGCTAACATTAGTAAATATGTAAATGTACTATTAACAAAATGGAGACGTACCATGTTGACTTATTAGTGCCAAGCCACTCCGAGTGTTTCAATGTTCGACTCAATAAGAGCTTGTTCGGTTTGATAGGTAAACGAGTCAAACTTGAACAATTTTTTAAACTCAATACATAAATGAGCCAAGTTTGGCCAATTTAAATATTGGCTAGAACGCTCAACAACATGCTTGCTATATAGGATCATGAGCAAGATCAATTATATGTTGGTAAACAAGTTTGATAATGGGTTTTTAAACACTACTCTAATCAAATGCATGTTGAGTTTATCTTAACTGAATAGATTGTCAACACAAAAAATTACTTATTAAACTAATTTATGTTACTTCTTAGGTAAATGAGATATAAATAAGTCTGTGACAAATTTAAATTTAATTTAAAATAAGCTAGACTTGAGTCAAAATATAAAGAAACCTATAATAAATATTTGAGCTAGAGTTCAATTTGAGCTTGTCAAATTTTAAATAAAGCAAACTAGAACCTAAAATATAACTCGAGTCAAGTTAGAGTTCGAACTAGAGCTTGAAAGTTTTTTAACAAATCAAACATGAACACTCTAAAATTGGGCTTGTTCTTAGCGCCATATATGTCAACCTTTTATGAAAGTATTTATTTAGACAGGGAACTCGCACAACTAAATACTCCAAACTATCATCAATGGTTGATATACTTCAATTGAAAGGACCTACGCAAGAACCAATTACCTTATAGATTGTTTGATATGAGTGTTTTGAGGAGGGTTTATATAGTTGTTCCTTATTAATTCATAGTATGATAGGAAATTAAACTATGAAAAAAATAAATAAAAGTATTTAGTAATATCTAAAAGCACATGAACAAATTTGTAATATAATTATCCAACTCATCATAATCCTTTCATTCTAAACAAACACAATTATTTATTAATTTTTTATTCATTTTAATTAGTCTCGCGAAGGGGGAGACTGATCCCCATAACCTTGAATTTTCTAGAAAATCCCACATGGATGTTCTTGAGTTTTAAACCCAAGACCTCTTAGTCTTAGATATGGGTTTTTATCAATTGAACTATCCAACCTTGACATTAACTGAAAGATTCGGTCTCAATATGAAGAATGCAATGGCACTTCCAAGAGAGGAGTGAATTGGATTTTTAGCAAGTTAAAAACTTTGTTGAAAATCTTTTGCAAACTAAAAATTATAACAAAGTTTTCTTTCAAACTAAAATCAAAGAGTAAATGCGGAAGCTCTAAGGATCCAATCCATACTCAACAGTATAAATCAAATGCAATTCCAAGCAAGTAAATAGGAGAGAGTAAAGGAAGAGAGCACAAATCCGATTTATAATGGTTCGGTCCTTCTTGACCTACATTTTCTCCTCTAGCTCAACTAGAGAATTCGATCCACTAAATATTCTTCCTCACGGGTGGAGAAAAATCGTTACACCTTGTTTTTGCAGGATCAACAAGAAAACCTTTACATCTTGTTTTTGCGGGCTCAACAAGAAAACATTCATCTAGTTTTTTAGGGATCAACTAGGAAACCTAACCACTAGTTTTTACAGTCTTAACTAGCAAACCTAACCTCTAGTTTTTGTGGGATCAACTAGGAAACCTAACCACTTATTTTTGCGGGATCAACCAGTAAATCGAACTCTAGTTTTCTAAAGCTCACTAGCAACCACTCTTATTTTTCTAAGGCTTAAAAAGGAAATCTATCTACCCTAAGCAAACAACCTTTCTTGTTACATATTTAACCCAAATTTATAGCAGATTAAGGCGCACTCAAAGCCAACAGTAAGATAACAAATAAATAGTTCAAATAGGTTAGAAAGGTAGAAGTGAGAGATAAAATGATTAGCAATTATTGGCAATGGTATCTCTTTTTTTACTTCTCTTGTGTTTAGGGACGTCTATTTATAGCCACTATTAAAGATATAGCTGTTAGACCCTCGAAGTAGCCGTTGTAAGAGATTAAATATTCTGTTTTAAATGGCATCACCTTGTACAACGTGCATTGATCATATATCAATGTGACTTGTGGCTTGTTCAATATGCGTTTTTCTTCGTTCTAGAATATGCACAATTCACCCAATGAATTCTCAACGCAACTTATACCATCTGCAATGTGCATTGTCGACTTCATCTCAAGAATGCACCTTTAATCCACTTCATTGTGTCAGAGAATATTCAATTTCAAATCCCGAGGAGCATCTTGGCTTTGTCCTCATCTGATCATCATCAACGTGACTTGTACCCTTTGCAATGTGACTTGTATACTTATGCAACCAATCCAAAAGGTGCGTTAATGCGACTTTTATCATTTACAACACGACTTGTATTATTTGGAATCCTTCTTTTTGTTGAATGAGTTACGTCTAAGTGACTTGTATCATGTACAACGCGACTTGTGCTACATCTGAAAAATCCAGAATTTCTTGAATATGATCAAAGTGACTTGTATCATGTACAAGTCACTTTGTATCAAGATATCAGTAAGTCTGCAACTTAGCACATCTTTCATGGATGTTTTGCAATCATCATCATCAAAACCAAAGTCATCAAGTGAGTGCCCCTTTGGTTCGAGGTCTTTTTGTTTTTTATTAGAGCTCTACACCGAGATGTTGTTGGGTTACAGGGTCATATTTTGTCTTTTGGATTTATACTTAGTCCTAGCTATATCTTCTTACTCAACTGATATTATGATTTCGTTTTATATAACTCATATTTTATTCATAGGATTTCAGTATAAAATGTTTTATACTTATTAAATGAATAGGTAATTTTTTTATTCGAACGAGTTGGGTAGAATGTCTGATCTCTAAGGCTTGTTCGAAATGGGTCGGATTTCCTTAGACGGTTCACCTCATACACCAATCATGGTCCAAAAATGGGTCGATATCTTTTGTTTTGGGATTGGCAACTCTCCCTTTCTTCTCCATCTCATTCACGTACAAACTCTTGGGCAATCATCATTCCTTTGAATTTCAGGTTTCTTTCTTCTAGCATGTGTGACTAAATACCTTTCTAGTTAAGATATTTCGAAGTTCAATCTATTAAAGTTGTAAGACTTTTGTTTTAATTGTTATAAAATAATTTGAGTATTTATTCATTTTTTATGCCTCAATTCTTTCATTATTGTTTATGTTGATTGCATGATGTGACCAGTTGTGTGATTGGATGAACAATATATTGTTATTTAAGATTGATAGTGTGTCACATTAGTCCTAATCTAGGTAATGAATAACGTGAATGTATGTAGTTGGACATTATTCATTGTTATGGAACTAAATAATCTAGTTTAAATGAATCATGGTGTTTCCCATTTCATAGGCTAGTATAGGGGTCTCTTTGATTCGTATTGCTGTCATAGATTAAACTTTGTCAGGGTGTCCCAGGAGTTATCTAATGGTTAAGGAAATAGTTTGCAAGGGCTCACGGGGCTATCGACCAGGTAAGAAGAGATTGATCAATTAAGTGTGTCACCGTTAACTATAACTCTGTCTATTCGAATGCTTTATACTAATCTTTCGCGTCTGTAATTAATTGATTGGATTGAACAGAGAATTACATTAGCGAGGCTTTTCTTATTATTGAATTCTTCTCAATTTCATTGCTGCTATTTTATTCATTGTTACGAATTTTAAGCTCTTTTTGCCTTTGATTTCAACTTCACTCTCATTTCGATCAACTTTACTTTATTTTTCTACTTCTACAATTAAAAAATTTCTCACTCATCTCAGTGGTTCGGCCCTGTTCACTGTTTTACTCATGTTTTATCATTCCGGACAGGTTAATATTATTTTGGTGGGTTTGATACCCTATCAAATTTGGCATCGTTGTCGGGGATTTGTGTCAAAGTTTATTTATTTGTTATTTTTGTTATTTGTGTTGATTTTCTTTAGTAGCAAAAAAAGCGAATTTATTTTTTTGTTTCGATCATGGATAGTGATTTGCATTACTTTGGGTTCAACCAATATCCATATGAGGTAAGATATTATGAAATTCAATATACGCTTTCAAATATAATATCTACCTTGGATCAAATGAATTTCAGGAATCAATGCATTCATGTAGAAATCTTGCTTCTCCAAGTTATCAAAGCAACATGTTCTCAGTGCCTCAATATGTCTCATTCCCAAATTCTTTTTATGACTCTTATAGTTGTTACGATTATGCTAACCGTGATTTACGAACTTACAATTCAGGATGGTAGGAGCATCCAAATTTTAACTATAGGAGGGAGCCCGAAAAATTTCAGCAATTTCAGCCTAAATTTTCGACTATTCCAGAACATGAAAATGACATCCAATCTTTAAAAGAGATGGCGCAAACACTTGTCGTAACATTCAACAATTTCAGACTCACTTGTTACTTCATAATTTGGCAAAAAAGATTGCAAACATCAATCTTTGGAGGAGATGGTGAAAAATTTGGTGGCAACAACTTAAAGGTTCCAACAAGAAACCAACACTCTCATTTAGAATTTGACAGGGAACACAAGTCAGTTGTCTTCATGATCAATAATGTGGTTTCTTCACTGAATAATATGGAGAGTCAATGCGAATTGCCTGTAGAAATTACTGATAATCCAACGTAATAACATTGAATTACCTTTGAGGTTGGGGAAAAAGTGGTGCATTTCTATATTGATCCAGGATGAAATTTTCATGTTTGTCCAGCTAGTAAGACATTAAGAAGCGCTTCTTGGGAGGCAACCCAAGGTTTTTATCATTTTTTCTTTTTATTTCATTTTGTTCCACTTTATTTTAGCATTTTAATTCCTTTTGATTTTTTATGCCTTCAAATTCCATCCAATTATTTGTGTATGAGTGAATTAATGGCTTTTGGTTTCAAGATTGGATTTGTTTTTTTGTGCAATTAGGTGATCAACGTGATGACTTGGTAGGAGAGAACCAATTTTAATTGGAGGAAAGCAAGTGTGGGAAGCTCCAGGGGAAGACACTTGAGTTAGGTGGTGACACGCGCGTGACAAGCAATCTGAAGCCTTGCAAAAACGACGGTGTTTTGGTGTTTGAAAAACAAAAGAGACACCTTTTTGTCATGAAGGGCCATAAGTGAAACGGTGTGCAGCAGTAGTTTATAAACCCCAGCTCCAAATGCCACCATTTCATGCACAAAGCATCAGAGGGGAAATTCAGTCCACTCATGCACTTATAAAAGAGACCACAAGTGATCTCTCTAGTCCAATTTATCTTCCCCTACTTCCTTTCAGCCAACATTTTATCCACCACCAAAACCTAGACCTTCAGAACCTCCATCCAAACTCTCAACCATGCCATTCACCAAAACCCAGGTGAAATACATTTTTGAGAACGAGTGTGGGGAAGTTGTGCAATTTGGAGAGCAGGCGCATAAACGACAACATAACAGCTCTGTTTTCTTGATTAAACCAAACACCGTTGCATCCACCTTCGCCATACACTAGAGAAGCTTTTCTCCACTCTTTCTCACTTTTAATTTTTAATATTGTCTTTAATGTACACATTGAGGACAATGTGAATTTTAAGTGTGGGGAGGGGATTGATGTTATGTTTGTTCGTTTATGTTTTGCCAATTTGTGATTCTTAGTTTCTTGTGTTTTTTTTTTGTATTTTTTTGTGAATTTTTTGAATTTTTCAAAGTTTTGTGTATGTTTTGCATAATGTGTGATCAAGTTTTATTCTTCTTGCATTCACATGTTATATAAGTGATTTCCCTACTCAATTTTGCTATGTTTTGTGTGAGTTTGTCCTTAAACATTAGATAATTTGGAACTTTGAGCACCTTAATGTTTGAAAGTCCTAATATACTCGTTAGTGTGAAAGCTTGGATTTCTATGCATCTTGATTTCAGGATTAAATAGCCCTTAATAATAGAGTCGAAAGGGAATTCATAGTTGGATTCACACATAAACCCATTTGAGAATTTGAGACATAAGCACTTTAATTACTTGATGTGTAACATTCATAGTAGGACCTACTGAGATTTGTTATCGATTACATTTCAAAGACCATAATATTTTAATTGAGACACCGAAACGATGAAAGACATTGTTTGGTAACCCTTTGTGTTATCCTTTTCTTTCAGTATCCACCTTTTATATTTATCCATTATTTACCCACTTTGAGCCTTAGACTTTTTCTTTTTTAAAGCCCATTTAACCATTCCTAATTTTTATTTAAACCTTCAACATTTTCACCCTAAGTTGAGACTTTTATAGTGATACTTTGCCAAGTTGATGTTAATGCTTTAATTCAGTTTGATAATAGACATGTCTTAATATATGATTTTGTGCTTATTTCATGATTCAAAGTGGCTGCCCAATTTTGATATATATGCATTGAAATGTAACGTTGCTTTATTAAAAAAAACCATAAAAAAACAAAATTGTGATGAAAAGTGATGAAGTAATGCAACGTAGTATAGAGATTTGTTTCGGGCAGCCTTGTTTTATTAAGCAAAGACATTTATTTGTTTTGATTTGCACTAACTTGGTCGTTGTAGTATAGTGGCAAGTATCATTAGAGTTTGTTGTATTCTCTCTCAACTTGTTAAACCTATGTTTTTAGCCCAATTACAAGCCTATGTAAAGTCCTTTTTGATCGGTGTTTTGGTTGAATTTTATTAGTGATTACGATTTGACTTTGTACCAAATTTTGGAAAGCCTTGCTATGGATGAATTTGAGCATAAACACTTACACCTAAACGCTTTGAGAGATAGAGTGTAACTTGTGAGGGCGTGAATTTGACTATCCTTTTTTGGGGCATTACTAATGTGGAGACAATCTTTTTAAGGTTGTCGACTATCCTGGCGATGGTTGTATTTTCTTTTGAATTTCGATGCATATCGTTTTAGGTTTACACTATGTGGGGGTAATAAGGGTGATTGAGTTTTAAGGTTCTTAATTGTTTTAAGTTATAGAATGCTTGAGAACAAGCATTGTTTAAGTGTGGGGAGATTTGATAGTTTGCATTTAATACATGTTTTACATTGCATTTTATGTTTGGTTTGCATTATAAATTATTATTATTTATGTGTTTTTATGTGTTGTTTGCTTCTTTGGTGATTTAGGTGGGATGTTGGTGAAAACTAAAGAATTGGAGCTATTTCGAGTGCATTTCGGTGTTGACTGTATTTTGGCGTGACCAAGTTGACTGTTATGCATTGGGCTACATGCTGGACAGCTGGGCCTTGGTTTTTGAGCCTCTTGGACGTCTTGAAGGGCTACTGACTCAGTTTTGTTGTTTGATCAAAATAATTAACATTATTATTATTATTATTATTATTATTATTATTATTGTTGTTGTTTTTAGCTATTTTAAAGGTATATATATATATATATATATATCTTTTGTTTTGGGATTGGCGACTCTCCCTGTCTTCTCCATCTCATTCATGCACAAGCTCTTGGGCAGCCACCATTCCTTTCAATTTCAACTTTCTTTCTTCAAGCATGTGTAACCAAACACCTTTCTAGTTAAGATATTTTGAAGTTCAATCCATTAACATTGTGAGACTTTTGTTTGAATTGTTATAAAGTAATTCAAGTATTTATTCAATTTTTGTGCCTCGGCTCTTTCATTATTGTTTATGTTAATTGCATGATGTGGCCAGTTGTGTGATTGGATGAACAATATATTATTATTTAAGATTGATAGTCACATTAGTCCTAATCTAGGTAACGATTAACGAGAATGTATGTGGTTGGATATTATTCATTGTTATGGAACTGAATAATCTGGTTTGAACGAATCACAGCGTTTTCTGTTTCATTGGCTAGGATAGAGGTCTTTTTTGATTTGTATTGTTGCAATTAAACCTTGTCAGGGCATCTCGGAGGTTGTTTAGTGGTTAGGGAAACAGTCTGTAGGGGATCCCAGGGCTATCGACGACGTAAGAAGAGATTGGTTAATTGAGTGAATCACTGTTAACTATAACTTTGTCTATTCGAATGCTTTATACTGCTCTTTCGCGTTTGTGATCAACTGATTGGATTGAACAGAGAAATACCTTAGCTAGGATTTTCTCATTATTGAATTCTTCTTAATTTCATTGTTGTTGTTTTATTCATTATTGAGAATTTTAATATCTGTTTGCCTTTGATTTCAGCTTCACTCTCATTTCGATCAACTTTACTCTATTTTTATGTTTCTGCAATTAAACAATTTCTGACTGATCTTTGTGGTTAGACCTTGCTCAATGCTTTACTCATATTTTATCGTTTCGAGCAGGTTAAAATTAATTTGGTGGGTTTGACACCCTATCAAAGACTCAACTACCATTAAGATTGATGGCAGCGAAGCTTTGCAGAAGTGAACACTCAAGCTTCAAGCACAAAAGAAAGCCACCAAAATCAAGTCATTGTGCGCTCGTCGTTCTTTCATCCAATCATACCGGAGATCAAGAAAGTCATCTAGATCAAGCCATTGTGCATTAGTTGTTCTTCCATCCAACCACACTAGAGATCATGAAGAAGCTGTTAAGGCCATTGTTTCTCCACCAACACTATCGTGAAGCTCTATCTAGATCAAATCATGGCCATGAAGGATTTCAACTTGATTCAAGAACAAGCTGGAAGGTTCTCAAATCACATACTCATCAAAGACAGAATCAGAGGAGGATTTCATGGATCAAGACATCAACCCATACTGACTGGAGTATGGAGTCCATATCCAACTAACATTTTGTGATTTGTATTTCTATTTTCTTGTTGTCGTACATACATACATACATACATACGTACATACATACATACATACATACATACTTACATACAGTTACTCTAAGAGTAATTTCTTATTCTTACACTCCATCTTGACCATTACACCTTTTGCACCTAAAATAAGTTCTGAATTTCACATGTACACCATTCGTGCACCTCCTCCCTAAAATCGGTTTTTACGTTTCACCTGTACACCAATGGTACAAATTTATGCACCTTGGTAACTAAGATTAATTAATCCTATTTGGAATAATGTAGAGTTACAAAATTTCTAATTTTACACTAAATATAACTTTAATCTAAGTTTTATTTATTTAAGATTCGTTCTGTTAGTTGTTTGTTACATGTGAAACCGACAACATATATGTTAGTTATTTCAATTTTTAGAGAAGCATTCTTGAAAAAGTCCTTTTGTGTTTATATTTTCATAGACCCTTGCTAAAATGAAAAGAAAAAACTCTTAATTTTATTTACTCCGACCAAGCAAATTCTAGTTTTTTTTTTTTACGGTGTATGGTGGCGGATTAAAGGAGTTGGAGGTGCCCGATAAATAGTGATATATTTTATTTTTTCTTGGTAAAAAAGTAGTGTTATATTTTTTCTTTAGTAACAAAACGCCAACATCGTGAGGTTAATATGTAGTATAATATAATTCAATCGATATGGTAATTATGAAGTGCATTTTTTTATATAACAATGACAATCCAGGCAGAAGTTTATGCAGAAAAGTGTAACGTATTTGGTTGTCATAGAAAGAGAAATGAAAAACGCGACCAAAAAAAGAAAAAAAAAAATCTGCTCTTAGGATCAAAGTGCATCGGTGCATTGAATAAATTGTGGTTTGTTGAAATGTTGTTGAATGACTTGTTTCCAAACCACCAACATTCAGTGTGAAGAATAGTTGCTTTATTTCTCTGTCATTTTTCAATTATAAGCGGTTGTGTTTTTGTTTTTTGAATTAAATTATCTTTTATTTAAATATCTTTTTATGATAGACTATGGGCTTTTGCTTGAAAACTGTAAGTTTTAGTGGATAATAGATTTTTTAATAACGAAAAAATAAAGAGTGTAACACAATTTTAAAATATATTTTTTCAACAGGATGTTGTTGAATTAGAGTCGGGCAGGATAGAGGGGCATTATCAATGGATTTCCATCACAGAATCTAGTTTGGCTCGTATGGTTGTTTTATACATTATAGCCTATCTGAGAAGAATGAGTGGTTATAGTTGCTTTAGCTGTTTCATTCCAAGAACTTGTGATATCGAAATAAACTTTTTTTCAAGTGTTTGATATATTTGTTTAAGATAGATTTGATAACTTAAAGTTAACTCTAATTCAATCCCAAAAGTTCTTGGCTTGCAGGCCAATTATGAAGAGAAAACAGAGTAGTGTCTCCCAGCAATGCCAATATATTTCTTACAAGAAAATTACAAGCTAAGAATAAATATTTATTCTTTTCTTCTGTGGTATTCTACGCATGGAACAGCTTTTGTTATCGTACGTGGATGGCCGAAAAAGATGTCGCTTGTTAATGGTGTATATGAGACACAAGTTCAAGTCAAATAAAGAAAGTCCCTAAGAGACGAGTGCTTGATCTAATTTAACAAAATTGAATTGTTTCATTTTGTGCCAGGAATGCAACTCTCACTCCAATTGCAGAGCCAGAATGAGTAAGCCGTGATTGATCCCCACTCCTAAGGCCTATATAAGGAGTTTTATCTTGGCATTTGCAAGAGGTACATGGACAATGACACACCAAATGTGGTGACACTCTAAGTGTGAACAGACTATAAGCACAATTCCTCATCAACACACCAAAGTTATTTTGAGCTAATTTCATTAATGCAAAGTGTAATTAGAGTTTCATCGTATTTTAAATGCGTTTGCGGATCTTCTTGCACAAAGAGGGCAAATATTGTCTTTAACAAACTGACAATAGTTATATGTTTAACAATTCTTTTAGGCAAAAGTTGGTGGTTGAGTTGGTCTCACCTCCACACTTATAACTTAAAAGGTTGTGAATTCAAAACCTACGGGGGGAATAGTATTCAATGGTAGTATAGAATTTACATTATATACTAGTTCAAAAAAAAAGAAGCAAGTTTCTTCGTCAAACCCTCTTTGCACCAACATTTATTAAACTGAGGTTTTAAACGAGATGTTAAACTGAGGTTCTTCAATATGAAATTTATTTTGAAAAAAAAATTGTATATGTTGAATGAAATTGAGACAATACTTCAAAATTTTTATTAATATACTCTCACAAATGACAAACAAATACTTCCTTACTTTTTTTTTGATCGGTTACCTTCTTACAAATTGCAAAACACAATTAAATATAATCATATAAAAGACGTATGTGCTAATTTATAAGTTTTTTCCCTTTTTTGGTAAAATCTATGGTGGTCCCTGAGATTTGGCTATATCTCTGGGTTGGTCCCTACACTTTGAAAATTTGCCGTTTTGGTCCCTCTGTCTGTCACCGTTAGTCAAACATAATGTGTCACGTCAGAAAAGCTGATGTGGCACGTGGTGCCTAATAATTTAAAAAATATAATGACAGAAATACACTTATAATTCTTTCAAAACCTAACCCAAAATTTTAACCAAACTACATTACAAAACCAAAAATTAGCCCAACCCTAAACATCTAACCAACCATTAATCTTTCTTACCTCTCTTGTGAACCTAAAACTCCAAAACCAAAATCAAAACCAAAAACTAAAATTCTAACCCAACCTAAACACCTAACCCGAACCCATTAACCATTCCTTCTTCATCTCCCATCATCATCTTCTTGGTATCTCTTCCTCCTCTCTCTCTCATCCAAAACCCCAACATCCTCCTCCTCCATCTTTATAAAAAAAAACCCATACCATCATCAAAGACGTTTCTTTAACATCATCAAATTCAAAGCAAGTCATTTATCATTTCCTCAATTATCAGAAATTTACAAGATCAGGTTGAAAGAAGAAAAGAAAAACTAGAATCACCATGACAATTTATTGGGCATATTTATACGATCAAATCAGAACCATCTCTATCTAAATCAGACAGTCTGGATCTCATCCGGATCTTCAAAATTAGGATCCTTGACATTAACAACCTCTCTCTCCAACCCAATGTCAGCTTGAGAATAACCATCATTAACCCAAGTGAATTTCCCTCCGTGGCCTCCTTTCTTAGGAGACCCACTCATCCCCGTCGCAAACTTCCAGTCTTTCCTCACCTCCGACGCCTTTGCATTGTTGCTCTTGTGACTCTTCACTACGTTCTTCATTATCTCCACTGAATGATAGTGATGATGATGGAAAGTGTGGGGAGTGAGGAGGGGTTATGTAGGAGATGATGTGTTGTCATTTTTCTAAAACAGTGGTGAGAGTGATAGAGAGCACGACGGTGATGGGGAGTGGTAAAGATAGATCGATGGTGATGAATGTTGTTTCAACACTTGAATGGATTTTGTTGATTGAATGAAAATCAGTGGAGTTGATTGTTGTGTTGATCTGTTGGATTTTTTTTCTCATTCTTCTTATTGGATTTTTGTTTGTTGGGTTGATCTATTGGATTTGTTTGTTGTTGATTGAATGGATTTTTTTTCTCATTCTGGTTGGATTTTGATTTTTGAGTTTTGGATTTGGATTTGGGAAATACAGAGCTTCAGATTATTCTTTGCTAGAATAATTAATCAATGGTTTCATGGCTTTGTTGATGAACAATCAAATTAATGCTTATGAGAAATTGATTTCTCTGGGGATAACAATAGGATTTTTTTTTTTAAATTTACTTCCTTGGAAATAAATAATTTGAACTAAACGATTTAATTGACCTAACAGAAGACCCGACTCTAATATTACAGAAAAACAACTAAAAATATTCTTTACAGAGCTCTTTTGTGTACTCTACTCTCTTTCTTTACTCGCGAGGTTAAATTATCAAGCTGACTAAATTAGTTGAGCGATTGACTAAATGTGGAATGGAGTTGATAAGAATCCAAGCCCATAACAGTTGGTGTCTGAAAAAGAATAAGATAAAGCTAATTAGACAGAGAAAGAGGATATAATAGGTAAGATGTGACATATTGAAAATTTTTGATCGAGAAATGTGACCGATTAAACAATTTAATTGAGTGTAAAAAGGGTGGATTTGTTTTAAATAAAAGGGAGCAACTAACGTATTTACTACATCTATAGAATTTGAATCATTGGAGTATTTGCTTCGTCTCTGACTTAGTCAACAGATAGGAACAGAGTAGAATTAAGAGACATAATTGTGTTCAAAATGATTGCCCATCAAACACGCCGTCTCCAACCCAAAAATTCCCACCTTCCTCCCTTTTCGAAACCTATGCTAACGGGTATCTTCCACTACTCCTTTCTTTCGTATTATAATAAGGGATACATTTTTTATTTTAAATATCCTAAAATATAAATACATTTTATTTATTAGTAAAATTATAATATTATTTTTATTTATTTAATTAATTTATTAATTACTAATATATTTGTTCAAAAGGTGTAAATGAAAAAATTTATAAAATTAAATGAGTTTAACTATTAAAATTATCATTTCTTAATTTTCATAAAAAATGATTAGTATTTATCATTATGGCATGGATGAAGTATTTTCTTATCAATTTTATCAATAATAAAAAGCCTTGTTATTGCTTGGAGTAGAAATTTTTTATCAAAAATTATTCGTTAAATTGATTTTTATCTCCCATGGCCAATTCAATTATGAGTTTCTGCTTATTCACATGACTGTTTTTGAACAAGTAATATTTTTTAAAAAATAACAAACTATTTTTTTTCAATTATTCAACTTATTATAAAAAAAATAAGCCAATTAAAATTTTATGTTTAAATCTGTTAAATCAATTAATATTTTGAAATTTTAAAAATTTAAAATAATTAAGACTCTTTTTGATAGGTTCAAATTATTCAACAATAATACAGTTGTGGACTATGTCTCTAATGATAATGCATTAGTTCCATCTACTAAGATATTGTCTAATTTAGGCTCATAAGTCCTCATAGTTGTCCCTGAAAAAAAACATCAGTAGTAAGGAAGGTTCTTATTGGTATCGACTCTTACACGATATAAGAACATAGCATTACAATAATTAAGAGTTTTACACATTTGGAGTAAAAAAAAGTTTTTATAGTTTTAAGCAATTAAATCACTTGTTATTTTGATGAAAAAATCAATTGTTATTTTTGAAATGCCGAGACTTCAAAATAAATATGGCTTAAAACAATAAATCTTTCTAAATTTTTAGAGAATTACTTAATAGTCTCTTATATTAAATTTAGAAATCATTAAAGAATTAGGTAATAAAAAACAAAACAAAACTTCTTTGTCAAAACATTAATTGAATAAATTGTTAAAGTAACACATATTCTCCATTGGTGTACGAAGAAACCAATAAACACAAATATGGTAATCTTCATTAAAAAAAGTACAAATTGTCATTACACAATTCTCTGTACATGGTGGAGCCCACAACTTCCATTATTCCCTTCCCTTCCCTTCCTTCTTCTGTTAAGATCAAGCAGTTCAACCAACAAAAACAAAACCACAACTCATCTCTCTCTCTCTCTCTTTCTCCCAATAATCCATGGAAGATTACAATAGATCAAGATCATATTCATACTCTTCCTATGGCAGCAACCACCACCACAACAACAAAATGATGCAGATAGAACCTTACTATGATCCACCAAGACTTCCCACTGCCACAACTTCATATGAAATAAGGTCATACAGTTCTTCCTATGCTCAGTCCCAAATTGGTAATGGGTTCAGCAACAACAGGGGTTTTAAGCTCAAGAAAGGCAAGAGCACTTCTGGGTCTTCTTCAAAATCTTGGACTTTTAGTGACCCTGAGTTTCAGAGGAAGAAAAGGGTTGCTAGTTATAAAATGTATAGTGTTGAAGGCAAAGTCAAAGGGACTTTTAGGAAGAGTTTCAGGTGGCTTAAAGATAGGTACTCACAAGTTGTTTATGGATGGTGGTGATTTGTTTCTTTTTGATTGTGTTCAATTTTTTCATCTTATAAGGCTTATGCAAGTGTGACAGTTGAAGAAAATTTTGTCCACACAGAAAGGTTATAGCTTGATGGGTTTATTGTTGTTGTGATACATTAATCCATGTTGTGGGGATTAGTTTGAGTTGCAAAATTGATCGCTTGTACTTTCTTATCTTAATGTTCTTAAATTAATTCATATCTATTTCTTTATAATTGTAGATGATGCTAATTATGTTATAAATGATGGTCTATTTTAGAATTTCTTGAACTTAATGGCCCAGTTTTTGGTTTGTTGATTCATTAAAAAAAATGATTATTCTACAATCTGTATTAATGGGTCTTGGTTTATTGCTGAAAAAAGGCAGTTCTGATATTTAATCTGGTTTTGGAAGTTCTCTTTCTAATATCATTTTTGATTTTGAAAAGCAGGATATCCTGGTTGTTCCATCATTTGTAACAAAAGAAACACAATTAAATGTTAATTTTATTGGATTGAGGTCAATCATTTTGAACAATAGAGCTGTGTTGTCTTTGCCTTGCATTTCACTCTGTAGTTCTTGGATTGAACTAGCAGTTAACACCATCTAACAGTTTCAATGATGTGTGATTGATTCCATAGTTTATGCTCCTAGAAATTATAGACAAGTCCTTCATTGAAAGATATCGAGGAGACACTGCTAGGAAGTTATATTTTCTTTTCAATTGCTTTGCTGCTCTTAAGTTTATGAATTTTTGGTGTCCATAATGTAGCTGTTTGAATGGATTTATGGAGTTGACATTTTAGGCTCAGGTGTTAGTCCTGTTTTTAGATAATCACAAATGTGGGCTTTTTGTATTTTCTCTAGGATGAAAAAAAAATTGATAAGAGTTTGTAAACATGCTCCATTTTCGAGCTGCGAAGACGGGTTATCTGTGAAATTCTGTGAAATTGAACTTCTCGTTGCCCTTACAGCAATTTTTCTGATACATCAAATTCAGAGTAGTCAATCTTGGCAGCCATGATTTTTTTAAGGCTTGGAAAGATGATCTGGTTCCTGCAATTGCTTTATCAACTCTGTAAGCACCAGTGTGAATTTGAGTCGGTTTTTCTGTTAGGAAAAATTGGGATTGAGACGTGTAAAACACTGTCTTTAAAGTGTTTTATTGCCCCACTAGAATCTGTAAAATAGAAAATTCCTTAATACACTTTCAAGATTACTCAATGTCCAAGTGAAAAATATTTGCAGACATTTAACTTCTGGTGAGAACTTCATTTAAAGAAGACGAAAAAACACATTGGAAACTATTTGGAAATGAAAAGACACCTTATAGGCATAACCGAAAATAACTCCGCAAAATAGGGACCAACCAAATAACTGTAAAAATTTAAATTCAGTTAGAGCCTAAATTATTTGTTGTCATAGATGCCCAAATACCCAAGTGTCAATCTTTGACTTTAAATAAATTATTTAAAACTCAACCTATTATTCTACTTCAACCCAATTTATGAAATTGGTTGGATGTTAACATATAAACAAAAAAAACACACTTGTTTCTTTCTAACGTGGAACAAATCCACACAAACTATACTTACATTTTCATTTGACTTGACAATTATAAATCAAGTTTAAGTTGTTAATAGTGCCACACTCTGTTGGATTATCCAAAAAAAATATCATTTTGCTTTGTGACATTTTAATTTGATCACTAAGAAGTTAGGCATTTGTATTTTTCAATTGCTATTGAAATATGTTTTAACCAGATGAACATATAGTCGCTATCTAACTATTATAATGTGTAGGACGTCCCTTTCTTGATTCCATATGACAATATGCTTGATATGGTTCTGTCAGTATCAGAAACTTCTGTTTCATCTTCAACAGAGATGTAATCCTGAGAGCCTATTGATCATTATAATGAAAATGTTTATTTTTGGTATGTTTCATTAACCAAATTGCGTATTCAGCATGCTACAATTGCACCAGTCATCCTTACGCAGGGTCCATGCTAATGTGCTCTCCAGCATGTTACAATTGTAAAAACAAGTATGACTACCTCTATTAATTTATTATTCTAACAATTAGTCTACTGATTTGTAATTTTTTATTTTTTTTTTGTTATCCGCGACTCAATCAGGGTTTTTTGTTGGGTTAATAACTCTATTGTGTTCTGTTTCTTTTTTGTGCTTTCTGGGAAGAAAATCTATGGAAAAGTTGATCAAGATGATCATAATTGAACGCCAACCAAGAGACAGGTGATCTGATAATATTGGTGTTATTTTCAGATGAAGTTGAGAGGTCAACCTATTGTGTTGGTGATACACGATGGTATAATAGCAGAAGAAGCTACTTACTAAGAGACGCCAGATTTATGGACGCAGCGAATTAAGAAAGGAAAGCTCCTGATAACCATAGGGAGACGTCAACCTGCAACTTTTTCAAAGAGGTTTCGGGTTGAAATTTCTATTTATTTAGATCTTGAGAGCAACCAAGTGGAAATTGATTTGGGTACTTGCAAAAATGACTTTCTCAGTCTTTTTAAATTGAGGAGTGTTTGGTTCGCTATAGTTAGACTTGGGAATGGAAATGGGAATCACTGATTCGCATTCTTATTTTTTGGTAATAAGCTCGGGCATTGGAATTCGATTACCTAAAGAAATGAGAATCACTCATTCCTTCCTACAACCCCACTAACCAACATAATTCCTAACAGCCTCTTTGGATGGAGATCTGTAGAAGTTTTTGGAGGCTTTATAAAGTTTCGAAACCTCCAATTCTTATTTGGGAAGAAAGTTTTTTGAAGGAGTTAAAGTTTTTGGAAGATTTTTTTTTAACTGGAATAAGTTTTATTTCATAACATCAAATATCAGTACAAGGATTAATCTTTAGTACAACGATCAAAGTAACCAACCAAACATAGAAATACACGCTATAGCGCATGAATTTTTGATCACGTTACAAGTCAATACAAGACAATTAATCAACCATCATAACTAAAAAACAACCCACACAAAAGATGCAACAAAAACCACCCACACAAAAGACGAGACAAAATTGATCACCCATAACAGAACTTGAAACAACAAACGAAGAAAAAAAACAAAAAAAATTCAGCACCCACACTGGAGAAAACATCATCACCGCTGCAATGAGGGATGAAACCCACATCTAAACCATGGCCCGAACAAGCAGATGTATCGGAAGAGTCGAGATAGCACAGTTGAAGGCAAGGAAGCCAAACTAACATACACCAAAACAAATTGGGGAAAATGCACCACCACCATCGTTAGAAAAAAGTACCAAACCAGCAACTAGCCAACACAACAAAACCCCATCTCCAAAATTCTCAATCCTTCTTTGGGACGATTTCAAAAACCTCCAAAGCCATTCATTTTTTAAACCACGAAATTGGTGGGGAGTTCTATAGTCAGACAACAAAATAGAGGACTCAATGATGTAGATCATTTTAACACCATTAGATTAAGATAAAATAATCTCATCCATTCATTCTATTTAGCAAGGGAGCACAATAGAATGGAGCATACAATAAAGAAAAAAAAAAGATATCTGATTTTTTTTAAAAAACACAAGTTTGATTTTCGGGTGTAACAAATTTGAGTTCACTCTCTTGTATTTCCGGACAAACATGGTTGCTCTCTCTCATTGAAACAAAGCTTATTCCTTCTCGAGCTCTTTGAATCTCCTCCAATTTTGAGGTCATTTGTATCTTCCTCTGAAAAAGACCAAAGCAACTTCCCTCTCGACCTCTCGTTCTTGTTCCATTATTTTGAAACCTTAGGCTGAAAATTGAAAATTGCAATTGTGAAATTGAGACGCACCAGATGAAGGTGACGGTCAACCGAGTTTATAGAGTAAGTTTTTGGTCTCTATTTGTGTTGTGGAGCACTTTTTTGGTATTCTTTTTTGTCGGTAAGGAAGGGAATGGAAGGAAGGAGTGTTGAGGAGTCCATGGGAAAGAAAAAAAAGCAGTTCCAAATCATCAAAGAAAAAAGAATCAAGGAGTTTTAAAGATCGAAAGCAGAAGGTAAAGTGAATTGAGTAAGAACAATATGTCAAATATTGAATAGTTTAGCATGTAGAAATAACAAATTACGCAACTTACAAGGCAATTTGGTTTTAAATTTATTATTATTTGTTGAGTCTTATACGAGTACAAGGTTTGAATTGTTGTCATTCACGACATTGTCAAATATTTGGGTTTAGGTGGATTATTAGAGTTGAGGATTCAACAAAATAGGAATTTAGAGGTAGTGCAATTGATGAAGCGATTAAATTGGGAGACACGAATCTTAATCGTACATGGTAAGGAGTTGTTGATAACAGAGGACATTGTGGGAAGGATTATAGGATTTCCATTCAGAGGACATTAGCAAACTAAAAGCTAATTTGGGTAAGCTGAGCCAAAAATATAATGCAAGAAGGAAAAGTATAAATAATTTGATTGAAGAGCTGAAGCAAATGGAGAGTGGCGAAGATTGGCAAGCAAATTTCATATTGCTTGCAAATCATTGCGTTCTTCGTCCCTCGTCTTCATTATCATGCAGCCCCACTAGTTTGGATTTCATGGACGATGTAAGTATTCTTAAAGATATGAATTAGTGTAAGTACATCCTTGATGGACTATGTGCAGGGGTGAAGGACTTGCAATTGCAAATAAAGGAAATTGAAAATAGGAGACAATCTTCATTGAATTTGAAAGGCTTCATTATTCTTCCTGAGGTAGTTAATTCTTGAATGTTGTTATTATTTTTACATTTTAAAATTCCGTTGTTAACATATTTGCGGGAAAAAATTATTAATTCAGTAATTTTTTGTCGACTTTTCAATATTTTACGTCGAACACGTGGAATGTGGCCTCGTGCTTTCACCTTGGAACCATCGTCCATTACCACGCTTGTTAGATTGGACGACTGAGTCAATGCAAAAAGTATATGTTAGCGTTGACAGAAAATTTGATAATGATTCAGTTTTTCTCCTTTACTAACATATATTATTATTCAAAAGTATTAGAGTTCATGTTATAAATCAAAGTTAATGGCATGCTTTAATAATCACAAGTGGATAATATTATGGTAAATGTTTATTTGGATTTTTCGGGCAAGAATGCAAATTGATCTTTTACATCTATTGATATTTTTGTACTAACTTTGGTGGACTTATTATTGCATATATAAACTTAGAAAATCCACTATGGCTTTTTATTTACTTATCACTCATTATGTTCATATATATTGACTGTTGGACTATTTTACAAGTCCTAAATTGATTTTGATGATAAGAAAAACATTAGACATGAACAAGATCAAGTTCATGATGTTTAAAAGTCGATTAATTCATGAAGAATTCATTTGAAGCGTTTCATACCTTGAGTCGTCGATTAGTGCACTTGGAGAGTCTATTGGCGAACAAACAGAAGCAAAAATATAGGTTGGTATCGACTGGTGAGACCATGACTCGACTGGTGAAAACCTTGAGTCGACTAGTGAAGATCATAATCGCTCAAATTGACCTAAAATGACATCCACATGATGTACAACGGTCATTTAACGGATATGTGACTTGGGTAGTCGACTGGTGAAGTTGGGGAGTCGACCCACCAAGAACAAAAAAGGGAAAATTGGCTTGGGTAGTTGACTAGTGGAAGTTGTAAACATAAAAAATGTTTCATGATTGATTTCCTAGGTTAAATGAAATAACAAACTAAATAATGACATTTGGATCATTGAGATGCAAGCAAAGACTTCCTTTTCACTATATTAAAGAATTGGGCTTTAAGGATTGAGTGTTCTCTCCACATTATTCACCCAAGGCCTTTCTCAAGGTCACTCAAGTCATACCTACCTTCCTAGGTTGGTCCTTTCGGCCACACCTAGCCAAACTAAGTCCATTAAGTCCTTTGTAGAATTTCATCGAACACTTTGTAGACATAGATATATTTCTATCCTAAAACCATACAAGTTCTATGCAAGTGACCTCACCCAAGCTCCTTCTTTCAATTAATCACTTGGGCTTGTTAAAAATAACATTGTGGTAGCTAATCACAACATCATTCAATCAATAATAAGTCATAAAATCAAATCCAATGCATTCTATAAATATGGAAATGAGGCACATTCATGATAAACTATAGATATAGAAAACTAAGCGCAAAAATAAATACCAATTCATAAATATAGTCAATACCCATCAAAACTTATAATCCAAAATTCAAACACAAATCTGCACTACCATTGTTCCAAGAAAATAAAAATAAACATTAAACTAATAAATAAAAACACATCACAAAACATAAAATAAGAAATGGAAAGTAAAAGGTTTGGGGCATTCCTTTCTGAGACCGTAGGCCTCTTCAAGAACCCACTTTCTTCCTCTTAGCCTCTTTTTCTTTTCTTCTTGGCTTTCAACGTTTTTATGTTGTGTGGGTGGTGAAAGATGCTCAAATTAGTGTGAAAGAGGTGTTTTTATACCCCTCTTTGTCCCCCCCCCCCAAACCCTTGGACAAGTGTCCAAAATATGCCCCCCTTGAATGTGTCTTAGTCCTCACTCCTTTTGTCTTCATTCAGAGTTGTTTTTTGAGCACCTGCTGGATGTCACAGCCGTGACACTTTTCTCGTCACTTTTTGGTGTAAATTTTGGGTGCCATGACCGTGGCACTTCTCTGCTCCACTTTTCCTTCAATTTCTTCATCCAATCATGAGTCGGTTCAAAACCTTTTCACTTTGCATCATTTCTAACTCATTTTCTTCAATTTATTTCATCCTATAAACATTACAAACATCATATAAATTTCACCATAAAAGCACGATGTATAGGATGAAAATACATACATTCTTGCTTGGATTATATACGTAATTTTAGGATACATCAATACTCGAGGTAGAATGACTAGCATCCTCTAGAGTAAAGAATTATCTCCCCAATATCTGATCATAAGTGAGCTTCGAATAATTTAATTTTGTGGTCGGGTGAATGATGTCATTTTGAGCGTCATTGTCCATGTTGCAAGATATATTCCCACTTTCATCATTGTTGCAATTATCTTCACTATCATTGGCTTCATTCCCCACGTCACCTTCTAATCCATCTTCTCCATCATCATCATCGTCACTGAAATATGTTGCGTCGCAATAGTCTACTATACCTTTTTCTTTCACATTCTCCATATGTAATTGCTAACTGCCCTGTATGATGGAAACATACCTTGTTGCCTTATTTCTTCTTGAATCTCTACTTTATCATCAACTCAAACTTGACAACAACCACTTTTAAAGCTGCAAAAAAAATCGTTGTAAAAGAAGATGAAAGTTTGTTTTAACAATATGTGGAAGTGGCACAGACTTGTTCCATGTTGCCCTTTAACTCATTTACTTAGTAACAAATGCAATTAATGCACACTAAAATAAAATCAAATGTCTTATTTTTTCCCCTCATGCACAACAAGCTTTATTGTGTGCTTCATTCTATTGTGCTCCCTTACTATATAGACTGAATGGCTAAGAATGTTTCATTTTAATCCAATTGTATCAAAATTGTTTGTCTCATTGAGTCCTTCATTTGGTCGCCTCACTCTAGGCTTCACCCGAAATTGGTGGATTGACTTTTTTTTATTAAACGGTTATAAAACCTTACTTTACTTCTCTCCCAAATATAAAAAGACTTTGATTAAAATAAAAACTTATCTTAGTTTACTTTTAAAAACGTTACTTCCCTCCCATTATCTTATCTCTATCTTTCCCAAACAAGATGTAAGCAGAATCAAATAAGTGTGTGGAACCAATATTCACTCTTTTTCTTTTTTCTTTTTTTTTTAATTTGGAAATAAATTATTAACTAATAGGTTGAAAAGTTACTAATTAATAAGTTGAAAAGTGGAACATTCCACAAATTTTAAAAATAATTAAGACACAAAAAATATTTAAAAAAATTATTTTGAGAAGCATGATAAGGAGTATTGTTGGGGATGATCTTAAAGCATGTATAACACTACTCATTATCTCACTCTACTACAAGTTTCAAATTGAAACTTGTGTAATATTATTTATTTTAGTTTCTTTTTAAATAATTATTGATAAACATTAATAAAAGTGGATGAAGTTGAATAGTAACTCCATATATATATGATGTCTCTATTGAGTTAGAACAAATTTTGTTAACTTTTATTAATAAAATATTGAATTGGCGCATTGAGCAATGAGTGTGAGTAATTGTATTATTAGAGTATGTTTAAATTTTGAATTGAGTTAGTTAAATAAAATAAAACATTTTGTAGAGGATAATAAGGAGTAGTGTTGGACATGCTCTTAGGGTATTTCTATTTCTTAACATTTTCAAGAGGTTAATGCATATACTACATCAGTAATTTACTAACATTTCACTCATTATACTATCTCTCTCTAATTATTAATCTCTCATTATACTTTATGATAAGACCCACAATCACTTCACTCATTCAATTTATTTACAATATACAAATAATAATAAATATTTTGTGAGTTAATATTTGAGTTAAAAATAATATTTAAATATATCTCTCATAAAAATTAGGGAAATTAATTTCTGAGTCCTTGAGGTTTGCTCTAATTAATAAGTCAGGACTCGTGTTTTTAAAATATTTCATATACATCCTTGAAGTTTAAAACTGGGTTGCATTGAAGTCCTATTAATAGTCTATTATTGAGCTGTTAGTAAAGTGCTAATGTGTCCAGTGATTCATTTAAAATAAAATTTCTAAGACAAAATTGCCCCTAATTCTATTTTTATTAGATGAACTTTTATGAGCTCTCCTTTTTCCTTTTTTTTTTCTGTTCCAAGCTCATCACCACAGATGCATAAACTAATAGTAGAAAAAGAATTGACCTCATATAAGCCATTTGACGTTGAACCGCCATCATCAAAACAAACTATCCTTCTCATTTCATCAAAATGTAATCCAAAATGAGCTTTTTTTTTGTTGGATCCAGTCATCATAATCCCAAAAATGCCTATTTGGAATCTTCTTTCTAGCTTTCATACTCATCAAAGTCTGGATTTTTTTGGTTTCTTTATAATGGGTTCGTTTTAGTTTTCAGAGCTCATCAAATTCTGGATTAATTTTTGGTTTTTCTTCAAGGAATTAAATTCTAGCTTTTGTTTTCTTTATTGAGCTATATATATTTTTTAATTTTTTGGCACATTTTGGATAAATTTATGGGCACATTTTGGATTAACAAAAATCGGCAAAAAGAAATGAAATTAACAATATCAAACACCTTCATAGCTTCTGTTGGATCATGAGCGGTCAACATTAAGTTCCTTTCATGTTTTGATGATGAACAAAAGGTTTTGATGATAAGCAAAATATTTGACTTGAAGAGAAACAAGTTGGAAAACTCGAAATTGCGAAACAAAGACTCAGATGGAGTTCACGTATGTTATTGTGTGTTTAACATACGTAACAATAGACTAACGTACTTAAGTGAAATCTAACGTACGTAAGATAGTTTTTCACGTACGTAAAGCATGGAAAAACTTGATCAACGTATGTGAGAATAGTAACAACGTGCGTAAGCTAGAGAATTTCTCAGGTAACATACGCAAGACTAAAGTGACGTACATGAGAATGACACAGACAGTAGCAGACATCATTAAATACACTCCAACGACTATATTCTCTTTATCAACAGTCATATGGCATGGAATAGCTATAAATACATCAAGAGAAAATTTCCTATCAATTCCAATCAAGAAAAACATCAATTCAAGCTAGAGATCAAAATTCAAGCATCAAACTCAAACATTGAATTCTAGCATAGAGCTTCATTGTTTGCAAACACTTTGTATACAGTTTGAGAGTGTGAGATAAATTTGTTGTAAGCCTATAGAAAACAACATTGTAGAGGTTTGTTATGAACCTAAGGAAAACAACATTGTGTATACCTTAGAGGTGTTGAGCCAGAATCAGTCTCGTGTATTGGCTTTGTTGGATTGAGCCATAATCAATCACTGTTATAGTGAAAATCCTAAGTGGTGAGACTTAGGTAGTGGACCTAGGCATCGAGTTGGTCGAACCACTCTAAATTCTTGGTGTTGATTTCTCTCTTTCATTTCAAGTAGAATTCGTTATCCAAAGCATAAGCCAAAATTCTCCAGCAAGTGGTATCAGAGTGGATCTCTATTCAAGAAGGCTTAACAACTTTGGAGCAAAGATCCACATCAACAAAATGGATTTCAGTCCTCCTACTCCAAGTATTCTCGGTTCTTCTCCTAACATTCCTCCTTATTTTGATGGCTCAAATTTTAATTCATGGAAGAAGAAAATGTTTATTTTCATTCAATCTTACAATACAGAGCTTTGGAAGGTGATAGTTCTTGGTCCTAAAATTCCCAAGAATGGAGATGGCACTCATAAGGAGTACAAAGACTTCAAATATGAATATTGAAAGTCTCTTAGCATAAACTCAATGGCTACTCAACTATTGTATTGTCCTTTGAGTTTCGAAGAGTACAATATAATTTCTTCTTGTGAGCATGCCAAGAAGATATGAGAAATGCTTGAGGTTACTCATGAATGTACAAGTCAAGTCAAGGAAACCAATATTAATATGCTTTTACATGACTACAAGTTGTTCACCATGAGAAATGATGAAAGCATTAACAACATGCTTAATCGCTTTACAAAAATTACAAATGGTCTTGCTTCATTTGAAAGACCAATCTCTAGTAGCGGTAAGTGAAGAAGATCTTGAGGTCATTGCCATAATAATGGAATGCAACGATCACCACCATCATGAAGTCCAAAGACTTAAACTCATTGGAGTTTAGTGCTTTAGTTGGATCTCTCATAAATTATGAGATTGTGTTAAGATCGAGAGATATAAGACCTAAGCATGGCAAAGCATTGAAAGCTTCCACTCATTTCGAAAAGAAGAGAGTGAAAGAGAAACAAGCTCGGATGAAGAGGATGATGAGTAGGCAAAATATTACTCCAAAAGGATAAAAACTTATAAAAAGTTATTGAAAAAGAAAAAGAATCAACAAAAAGAGATGGAGAGATTCAAAAAGAAAAAGAAGAAGTTATAGTTCTTCTTCAAGTGATGATGGTGATCCATCGGCCAATGTATGTCTTTTGGCATATTAGGTACTCCTTAAATCTCACTCTTTTTAAAATTTTCATGCATTTTAGTTATTTATTATTATTATTATTTTCATGAATTTTTGAATGTGTTGATTCATATATGTGCATTGGTTTGAAACAAATAGTGGGAGAGATTATTTTTTCTATGTATGCATAAATTGTTTTTGAAAGGGGGAGTGAAAACATTTATCAGTGCTTAAATTGATTAATCTTTTTGGTGATTACAAAAAGGGGGAGAGTGTTGAATATGTTTATATGGTTTAGGCGTAGAAATTGTTTGAATTTTTTCGCATTCCCTCTTGCATGATACTAACCAAATGACAAGGATGGAATCCTTGATCAAGTTGTTGCTTTTGATGTAAAGCTTTAATTCTTCAAAATTTTGTCATCATCAAAAAGGGAGAGATTGTTAGATCATAGGTGATCAACATTAAGTTCTTTTCATGTTTTGATGATGAACAAAAGGTTTTGATGATAAAAAAATGTTTGACTTGAAGAGAAACACGTTGGAAAGCTCGAAATTGCGAAACAAAGACTCAGATGCAGTTCACGTACGTTATTGTGTGTTTAACGTACGTAACAATAGACTAACGTACATAAGTGAACTCTAACGTACGTAAGATAGTTTTGCACGTACATAAAGCATGAAGAAACCTGATCAAAGTACGTGAGAATAACAATAATGTACATAAGCTGGAGAATTTCTCTCGTAATGTACGTAAGACTAAAGTGACGTACGTGAGAATAGCACAAACAGCAACAAGCAACATTAAGTGCACTCCAACAGTTATATTCTTTTTATCAACGGTCATATGGCATGGAATAGCTATAATACATCAAAAGAAGGCCAAAAATGTGATGGACAACTTCAGAATTCATTTTGCCAAATTTCCTATCAATTCCAATCAAGAAAAACATCAATTCAAACTAGAGGTCAAAGTTCAAGTATAAAACTCAAATATTCAACTCTAGCATAGAGCTTCATTATTTGTAAACACTTTGTATACACTTTGAGAATGTGAGACGGGTTTGTTGTAAGCCTATAGAAAACAACATTGTAGAGGTTTGTTGTGAACCTAAAAAAAAACAACATTGTGTAGGCTTTAGAAGTGTTGAGCCAGAATCAACCTTCTGTATTGGCTTTGTTGGATTGAACTGTAATCAGTCACCGTTATAGTGGAAATCCTAAGTTATGAGACTTAGGTAGCGGACGTAGGCATCTAGTTGGCAGAACCACTCTAAATTCTTGGTGTTGATTTCTCTATTTCATTTCAAGTGAATTTGATATCCAAAGTATAGACCAAAATTCTCCAATAGCTTCACCTATTCACCATACTCGTTTCTCTTTAAAAATGTCTCAATCATTTTATCAAACACTTGAGGATCACCACTAAAACCCTTATCCACCATCAAACTCCAAATCTTTGAAGCCTCTACCATATCACCCACATTGCAGAACCCTATAACCAACAGTCCATAAGTGAACCCATCAAGCCTAATACATTCCTTCAACTTAAAGGCTACAAACTTGGCTTCTTCCACAAGCTTCTCTTCACACAAACACTCCACCATCAAATTCAACCTCTTTACACTGTACTCAACACCAAAAACAATTGTTAAATGAAAAAATTCAAGACATTTCTTCAATTCTCTGCATGCAACTCGTAAAGCATCTTGTTTCTATTATAGGTAGAACAATTTAAAAAATAATGGTAGAAAGATTTAAAAAATAGAAAAAAAAAAGACAAAAACAAAAAAGCCTAAATTTATGGTTTCACACTTCGATGAGATCCTTCTCAGATTTTGCTGTCGAAGCGTCCTCTCAATCCATCCAGGGAGAGATTGAATTGAAACTGGAGAGAATTTTGTGGTCAAACCCAAGAGAATTTTAGAGGTTGCCTAGGCTAAGCCAACACATCTCCTCTTTGGACTACTCACTTGCGTCTTCAAAAACTCAGATGGAGTTTTTTTTTTTGAATTGGAACTCAAAGACATAATAACACAAAAGATAAAAAAAAAAAACAAGTGCCTTAATGAACAGTTTTGTTGGGTATGTTTAGATCAAGAAACCCATATTCAAAACCCACAGAAACCCATCTAAATGGGTTTTCTTGCCAAATTGTTGGGTAAGTTTAGATCGAGAAAAGGAGATGCTTTTGGGTTTGAAAAAAGAGAGAGAAGAAGAGAGAGAGAGAGAGAGAGAGAGAGAGAGAGAGAAGAGATTTGTTTGAAATGACTTGTGTGTTTAGTCTTTAAGGGAGGGTAGTATCGTAATCTTGCTATTTCCGTTAACTCCGTTAGTCAAAAACACGCGTGAAAGACTAACTTGCTATTTCCAAAAACACGATGACTAAACTGCTAATTAAGGTATACCTGAAGGACTCATAAATTAATTTTCCTAAAAATTATTTAATTGAATTTTTAAAAATAATAAATTTTAAAAAAATGAAATGGTAAATCGGATAAATATTTAAATAAAAATAATATAGTTGTTAATGAGAAGAAATTTGGATTAGCCAAATAAAAATAAATTATACATAATAACAAATTACATAAATAATGCGGCTAGTGAAAATAAGAAAAGAAAGAAGAAAAAAAAAAGAAAACGTTGAATAGTAAATAATAAAAAAAGAAGAGACAACAAAAAAAAAGAAACAAAAAATATATATATTAACCATTTGATCCGCTTCAATATATTGAAGTTGATAAAAAATGATAGGGAGAGCATTATTGACTTAACACTTAATTTAGGCCATTAAGTGTCCATTAGGGCTACCTTTAGAGTATCTCCAATAATATTCGTCATTTGCCTCCCTAGAACATAATATTAAATTCAATTTTATTTTATTATTTGCATTGAAATTGAGACCGATCTACTTTTTTCTCATTAATTAATATTGTAATACTAATTCAAAAAAAAAGTGGAGAGAAGTGAATAGCATCTCCATATTTTTGAAGAGTTAATATTCACTTATTTTATTTTTTATTAATTTGCTACTAAAATAATAATTAATATATTGAATAAGTAAAGTGGTTCAAAAATTTTGAAGATAAATTAATATACATAACAGAATAAAATATACTATTTTTTTAGGAGGATTGATGAGGATGTTGTTAGAGATGTTCGGAGCATGTTAATGCTCCACATTATGCTCCTCATGTTAACACTTTTTAATTCATTTTGTATCTTAACTAGTAGTGGAACTCTTTAAAAAAAACTAGTATTGGAACTTGTACAAGACTCTACTTTTTAACTTATTAATTAATATTTTATTATTAATTTTTTTATAAAAAAAAAAAAAAAAAGAAGAGATGCCTCTCTCTCTATTTTTTATTCGATAATAGAATATTATTGAATGAGATGAAAACGTAGATCAAATTTAAATTTAAAAAAATAAAAAAATAAATGGGTGATGTGCAAAAATAGGTAAGAAAACAAAACCATTTCACAAATACAACAACATTTGAAAAGCATACCAAAAATAAAAAAAAAAAACAAAATAAAAAATTCAGAAATACAATAGTTTGACCACGTGTTGACCATGCGGTTAAACTGTTGACCGCACTTTGACCAAACCATTTAACCCAATGAGACAGAGTACAACTAGAGTACATGTCGAGTACAACTAGAGTACATGTCGAGTACAACTAGAGTACATATTAGTGTTATGAAGGTTGTTGACCATCAAAGAACGAATACATGTGTAATACAACCCAAGTACAGATAGTGTTAATAAATGATCTTTTGATTAGTATAACCGAGTACATGTGGAGAATAACACGAGTACAATTAGTATAACAACAAAACTAAAACTCTTTTAACTAGTATAACTGAGTATATGTAGAGTACAACACGAGTAAAAATAACAAAAAAGAACAAAATACACAATAAAACACCAACAAAATAAAGTACAAAACCAAAACTTTTTATGTTTTCTTTGTTATTAAAGTCCAACATGAGTACATGTGGAGTACAAATTCAAAAAAATGAGAATAAATCATAAATATTAGATCAAAACTAGTACATTTATATATGTCATGATTATTTAGAAAAGTGTAAATAACCTTAAGATTAAATTTATAAAAGAAAAAAATAGGTTGTTCTTAGTTTTATTGTCTAATAAGGATTGCTCTCAGTTGACTGTATATATGATGATGATGATGATGATGATATGATGTTGTCGCTCTATTTCCCGTGATTCAAGAAAGTTCTAAAAGCTTCTCTACTGTAACATAATAATGGTATCAATTTTCATAATTGAAGGAATCTAATACCGGTTTAACAGATAAACA
>CAODLS011860880.1:0-12593 GCA_948243855.1 Flueggea neowawraea
CCTCAATTTCCCAGATTCTGACAGGGGTCTTATCAAAGAAGCATGCCTGATAAAGAATATCAGTACTCTTGATGCCATGGTTCTAACAAGCTGTGTACATATATTTTCAGACCCTGCAGTAGCCGCATTTGCTGAAGGCAAGAGCCGAGACAAAAATTCACCACGGAAGTGCAGGATGCATTTCTGCAACTCCTCCATGTAAGGTGAAGCATTGTTGTCCATTGCAGCATCCATACCAAGGACACCAAAATTCTGATCATGAATTTCCAAAATGCAAGACTCAAGACGGTCAATCATTGCTTTGAACAAGGGAGTGACGGCATCACGTGCAACTCCATAAATAGCACCTAGTGGTGCAGACAACACTTCTGTGGCAATAGCAGGCAGTCCAATGAGCATTGATGATATACGTGTATGAATTTCTTGCAGATGCTGACACAACGCAAAGTTCTTGATTTGCGCTGGAGTTGCAGAGCCTGTAATTTGACGCGCCTCATGACCAGCAGATATCTGCCATTATACGCAAACTTCTTTCAAAAGATGTCCCAATATAAATAAAATGGCATCATGATTGAGATTATTTAATCATTATCAATTTACCATTCCACAGACCAGCAGACATACATATTAATTAACTGTAAACAACTTGCCCAGTACAGAAATAAATAAATTCTACAGACAACAAAATATAAGCTAAAATAAAAACTACTCCGTCCTTGATTGTCACAAGATCATGGCATTTTGTAATAATCAACTGACAAATATAATTATAAAGTAACTATAAACAACCTCATCTTGCGAGCATTATAACAACTGAAAAGAGATGTTTAAGCAACGAACACGGTTGTTTGACTGTAAACTTGCAAGAATAATAACAATAGAAAGAGATGTCTAAGCAACGATCACATCTGTTTGACAATGAACTTTTGGGCAACTTTGTAAAATTTAACTTAGCAATTTGCAGTCATTGGATACAATTTTCTTTTCTTTCTAAAAGTGGGATAATTGATCTTATAATGTTCAAGCAATGAGTAATAAGCAACCATGAAATCCACATCTACATAGACAATGAAAAGAATTAAAAGAAGTGAGATCTAAATCTGATCTGATAAACAACAGAAATAACTACTAGATCAAGTGTACCTGGTATTCAGCACGTTGTGCCAGAAGAAGAAGAACTTTGCCAACTTCACGCAAGACAAGAAGTGTCAGACGTCCATCCAACTGAACTGCTTCAAGCTCTTCCTGTATACGCGATATAATCCTGGAGATTTGATCTTTAGATGGAATGCTTCCACGACTGGATACAGGGAAAACCGAATTCACAAGATCTGAAAGGCGGCTCAGGCATTGTGTCAAAAATGCAGTCTGGAATATTTCAATGGCTGCAATCATTTGATTATTTCCTTCCAAGCTGATAGCTGGTAAAACTCCTTTAACGTCTGTATCGCGTGAGATCCTTTCAAGAAGATTCTCAACCATGGAAAAGAGCTTTGGGTATCCAATGGTGAATATCTCCTTAACAAAACTTGATGCAGTAAAAGCAGATTTCATTTGGCTTGCAAAAGCTTTCACCAGTGCATCCCAAACTCGATCTGTTAGTATGGGATCACCCTCCTAAGCAAAATAACAAGCCGATGGTAAAAAAATATGAAGCAATCATTTTTATTAAAGAAACTGTAAGATTAGCACCTGCAGGTGCTCAAATTTGCAAAAAGACATCAACATTGAAAGTCCAAAGATACTAATGTTGGGCCATCTTATTTGTTCAAGTCTTAATCAATCTTAAAATAGGTTTGAGGAATTCATCGCTCAAAATTAAATTTATGACTTGTGCTACTTGTGTACATCAGTCTGTTACAAATTAGTCCTATCCAGTTCAACTAAAGCGTAGACACTAATCATAAATTAGTAGCGGTGTTTTTCCTTTTCTTGGATGATTCTGTTTCTTTCTTGCTTGGTAGGATGTAGCTTCCGGTCATGCGTCTAACAATCTATGGTCTAGCAAGTCTAGATTGCATAACTCTCATATCCGAGGACTCAGGATTTCTGTATGTTTGATGAATTAATATTACTGGGGTTTGTGTTTCTTCAAAAAAAAAGCATAGACACAAATCAATAGCATTATGACATCTGGAAGTGTGCAACAAAACCATTCAACTGCTCTCTGCCCAATCCAAGAATCGCAAATTTTGTCTATTTGCAAACTTTGGATGGTTGTAGACGATAATTCAATATTGGGAAAACATTTTATCCTCTAAAATCAACCCGCAACAGCATAACCACATATAAATAAAAGAAAAACCACCCTAAAATCACGAATATGTTTATAATATATTTTGATTATGATGGACTCTATTTTTTCCTTATGAACTGTGGTTGTAAAGCATTTTAAGAAAAAACTTACATATTCTAGATTTCTAACTGTAAGCTATTTGAAGTTTTTACCTTATAAACATGCTTCAATCCAATGAAATTGTCCTTTTCTTTTATGAAATTTGTGGACATACATGGACTTATTGAATTGAATTAAAATAATTACATAAAAAATTCACAAACCACAATAGAATCAAACAACACAATGCAGTTCATGCAGTTTGTAGTTAGGTTGATTGGCTCAAATCTGCCCAAATCTAATCGCGCAGATCCCTAGTGACATCTTCACGTTCATTTCCCATATTGATATGTACTAGGTTCTTATTAACTAAAAAATGAAAAGTATGAATTAAACAAATACGAAGAAGTAGAAAAACAGGAAGGAACTCACCTTAATAACCTCATCGAGTAACAAAACATGCGTAAAGGGATCCCTCTTCTTGGACAAGACTCTCTGCAAGTGCCATACAGCAACCACAATAGAATGCAATTGATCCATACAACTTCCTAGTCTCTGCCAAAGCCCTTCTCTCGCCTTAGCCCCACCACCAATCTGCGGCGTCCCACTCCCTCTAATACTGCCCGGCCCGAATCCACCACCGGCTGAAATTGCCTTCATATCCAATGCCACACTCACGCTCTTTACTCCACCATTCTTATACGTATTCACTAAATGCTCAACACTGACCTCTAACTCTCCTAAGTTATAGAACACTTGCAGTCCGGTTCCCACTTCGGCCTGATTCAAACCCTCCATTCCTGTCTCCAATACCTTCATTGCCTCGATCCGTAATTTTTCACCAATCTCTTTAACCCATTTCAACTCTTCATCAATCACGTCAATCCCCACCAAATCATACTCATTACACATGCTCAAGATCTCGCAGTGAAATTGCGCCCCCTTCGCGAGATCAAGCTTTTCGGGCTCTGATTCTGAAGTGGAAATAAGATCTCGCAGCTTCTTGGATAGTCTGAGAGCCCGGATCGAGTGCTGCAAGCACTCCGACGTGGCATGGAGATTAGAGAGTTGAAGGGTTTTAGATTGAATAGATTTGTGAGGGTCGGAGAGCTCGGACCGAACTCGGCGGACGGAGGATTGGAGAGAGGACACGGCAGACCGGACGGTGGAGAGAGCGTGTTCGGCATACTTGAGAGAAGACAATTGGTTGAGAAGTTCAGAGTGACGAGAGAGGACTTCAGTGCGGAGTTGGGATTCGAGGAGGCGGATGGCGTTGTGGAGGTGCTCGGCTGTGGAGGCAGGGGAGCCGGAGGAGAGAGCGGCGGAGGAGAAGGACGTGGAGGAAAAGGAGGGGGAGAGGAAGGGGGAGAGAATTGGGTCTTTGGAGAAGGAGTCCAATGGAGAGGTGGAGGCGGTGGCGGAGGGAGTGGTGGTGGAAAGCGGAGGAGAGGAGGAGGAGGGTGTTTTGAAGGTGGAGAGACGTTGGAGAGGGGATTGTGATAAGGATGTTGTGAGTGGAGAAGAAGACCTGTAGAGTGCTGGGGGTGAAGCCATTTCAATTTCTTCAGTTTCTCTTCTGCATTCGATGTTGGCACCAGCCAACAACAATACTAGGTTGCTTGTTGAATTTGTATTTTATTTTGGGAAAATAATCAAGTCCCTGAGTTATACCTAATTAGTGGTTATGTCCTCGTATTTTTTAGATATAGCATACACATCCCTAAAAATTGGTTTTAACTGACAGAGTAAACAAAATTTCGAAATGACTTAATTGTCCTTCCTTATATTGAAAACACAACCTCATTCCTCATTTGCTCTGACTCTAGATCGAAGAACAACCCTAAATCTTCTGTCCCGTTCTCTCATATACTCTCTCTCGATCGCTCATCAAGAAAATCTGGAAATTCGAACTCTCCCACTTCCTTTTCTCCCTTCTACCAGCACCTGGAGAGAGACTCAATTAAATCCAGAAACCCATAAAACCTAGAAACCCAGAAATATACTTCTCTCCTCCTCATTTGCTTCCTCTCCATGCTCTCAGACTATCCATTCCTCATTCCTCCTTCTCCGACCCACTCCATGCTCTCCATCATTTCTTCTTGTTGAACCAAGTTTGGTCGACATGAAAATTCCCTCTAAGTTTTGATGATTTAACAAAACAATTGAAAAAAGTTAAGCTATACACTTTGATAAAGATAAAGCAATTTTGAAGTCTTTCAAAATGGCTACAATGCGCATAATACCAGATACTATGTGTGCAGTATCTTGTACATCAGAAGACAGAATGATCCAATCCTCTATTGTGCGCATTATACAAGATAAAATCGACGTAGTAAAGAGGAAAATGATTTAGGTGACATATTATGCGTGCAGTATGGAATACTATGCGCGTAGATGAGACTTGAATCCAAACTAGAAAGAAATATGCGTGTAGAAGGAAAGAGCTGCATTTTGAAGAAGATTCTTACTATGCATGTAGTACGGGATACTATGCGAGTAGACGGGTATGACATACTGTTTCCAAGAGGCGACAAACTCTGTTATGATGTGTCAGGCATTCAAAAAGAGAATATTTGCTGACAGATCATATTACGTCAGAAGATCATGTTCTACGCACGTAGAAATGGATGAGCTGGACTATGAGACAAATCTGATATGCTCATCGGGAATTTCAAATTTGAATATTCCATGAAACCATATGACACAATCACGTGACAAATCAAAGATGCAATCTTGGATGTCTGTCTATGCCCGTAGAAGACAGTGCAATGCACGCAGAACCGTAGTATTACGATCGCAGTACAAATGATACGCACATAGTAGATACCAGGTTTTTAATTAAATCAAGCAGTGGATACTGGGTGTAATACTATGCATGCAGAAGAGGGATCGCAACGTGTAATACTCTGATAGAAATGGATACTACACACGCACTACTTATAGCATACACGTAGTAAGGACTGAGGTCAGCAATATTAACAATTTCCAGCTCTCTCACAACGGATTGTTTGAGCCCCACAACGGCTATTTCCAAGAGAGTAGCTATAAATAGATTTCTTTAGTCCAGAGGCATGAAGTGATAACGCATTGAGAGTGTGCCCAAGTTTTGGTAATTTCATTCTTGACTTTCTCTCTCTAAGTATTTTCAAGTTCTTACACCACAACTAAGCTTTTGTGTTGCTATTTTCCTTGAGAGTTAGTATGAGAATATCATTCTCATTCTATTAAACATTTTGTAAATAAGCTTTCTTTGTAAAGCTTGTGCGTAGAATAGGTTTGCTTGTTTGTTGCCTTTGAAAAATAAGTGGTTATTGGTTTTCTTGTTGAGCCAGTTAAAAACAAGAGGTTGTAAAGGTGTTCTTGTGAGCCTAAAAAACAAGAGGTTGTAATGGTTTGACTCCACCCGCAAGTGAGGAAGAGATAGTGGATTGAAATTCTCTAGTTAAGGCTAGAGGAGTGGACGTAGGTCAATGAGGACCGAACCACTATAAATCTTGGATTTTTTTTCTCTATCCCTTGCTTATTTTCATTTCAGTTTCTGAGGTTGTGTGTGTTGGATTGAGCTATTGATTTATGTTTTCAAAATATTGCAACAAGTTTTAAAAAGCTTTTATACTTAGTAAGAAATTCAATTCACCCCCCTCTTGGATAGTCATATTGGGATTACAGTTTGTTCAATTTGGTAGCTTGAATATGACTTGTTTTTGGACTGTTTCAGTTGGCTGGAAATTCTAGAAATAAAGGACTCATGAGTTCATATTTCTTAGTTGCTCAATAGGCGAGGAGAGAAGGAAAATGGTTCGGCTTGGTTTCTTGAAATTTGTTTTGTTGAATTCGAATGAGTTGAGTTGATTTGGAAGGACTTTGATGGATTTTGGAAACAAGTTAGGATTGGTTTCAATTCTGGAATTTAAGAATGAAAAGAAGAGATGTGATTGGTTGAAAAGTGAGGACTAAGTGAGATATTTGGCAAGTGGGTTAAATTGCAATTTCGGGAAAATTGGCCAAAATTGTAATTTTGAGAAATTAAAGTCAAGAAAGCAATTTTAGGAAATTGGGGATTTAAATATAAATTTAAAATACTTTAAGGACCAAGTAATAAATCCTAAATATTTTAGGGACTAAGTTATAATTTGCCAAGTCTTCGGGACTAAAACATAATTTTATATAAGTCTAGAACTATACTGTAAATTTATGTAGATTTTGGAATTTGGGTCCAGAGTGATAGATTATCATCCGATACGAATTTTTGGGACCTTGAGAGAGATTCTGCATCTACATTTGCATTGCATAGCATTTGGACCGCATCTCGAATTGTTTCTAATATGTATCCATTTGATATATATATTGTTCAAGCGAGACTAGCCAACCACCGGTGGTACGTGTTTGGGCCATTCAGCTTGGATTTCCAGGTGAGTGAAATGGCAGCTTTAGACACATATGATGTGTCTTCTAACTTATATGTTTTTGTTGTGCTAAGACTATAGCATTTAATCTCGAATAATTTAAGGATAAAAAAATCCTAAAATTTGATCTACGTTAGGACTTGTTTGATATGAACTTGGTTTTCTGAATCTCTCTTGGAATTTTGGTAAATGATGAAATTTATCTTGGAAAGTTATTTAAACTATGAAGTATGGTTAATATTTTGACTATGCAATTTTGATGGTTTTAAAATAAATATCAAATTTGATATTTATATTGGTTTTGTTAATAACCACTCTGTTTTGGATTTTCAGATTACGTTTGAAATAAAAGTTTCGCTGATACGAGTATTTGGTTTGTAAGAAAGAAAAATGTTTTGTTTCTTCGAAATGAAAATTCTACGGAATTTGTACTCCTATGAAATAAAGATTATTTATTTTGTTGCCTTTGATTTATGAAATCGGTTTTGCATGATTTAACAGTGGTGTAACCACTACCATGTATTTGTGTAATACCCCGTCAGATTCTGACATAGGTCTATGTAGCTTTCGTTTGTCTCCAATTTGATCCTTGGGATTCGATGTTAGAGAATGCTTTTTTGTGTGAATGAGCTTGGAGTTACTCAAGTAACTCGTGTGAGAGTGAAGAGTTACTTGAGTAGGTTTTTGTGCTACACAAGTGGACAGGGTCAGGTTCAGGATTCAAGTGTTCTGGGATCGAGAGTTACTCGAGTAAGCTTTGGACTTACTCGAGTGAGTGAGGCCTGGATTTCTGTTGGGGGCTAGAGTTACTCGAGTAACATTCTGAGTTACTTGAGTAAGTCTGGAATTAACTCAGCCATTTAGCAAAACGCTGCATTTTTCCTTCTTGGTCTATTTAATACCCCCACCAGACCTTACTTCATCATTTACTCCTTCCAACAGCCTCATTTACTCCCAAGTCCATCCATGTTCCTCTTCCTTTGCCTACCATTGATTCCTTGAGGTAAGATCTATCTTTCTCCATTAATGTTGCTTCCATTTTCTCTTTGAATACATTGCTTTGCTGGGCATTTTGAGGAATGACGGCTAAAAGTAGGGTTTCAAATTTGGAGTTGTTCTTGGTATTTCTGATTAGAATGGGTGTTAGGGTTAATGAAATCGGGACTTTGGGAGTCTAAAAACACCTAGGTTGAGTCAAAAAAAACATAAGAATCAAAGGTGTTCATAAATGGGTATGAACCCATTCGGGTTAGAGTGATTTTGAATTACATTGTTGTATTGGTGTATCAAATAATGTTATGGAGGTTATTTAAGATCAATGTGTGTGATTGGTAGCATTTTTTATCAGTTGAATCCTGTTTGGAAATTTTCTGGAGTTTTCTTGATAGGGAATCACTCGAGTAAGTCAAGAACTTACTCGAGTGAACCCGGGGTGGAGTTGCTCGAGTAAGACATTTATTACTCGAGTAATTCAAGGGGCAGTTACTCGAATAAGCTCCCATTTTACTCGAGTAAGCCGTGGTTTTAGGGGCCCAGCTTGTAACTTTTCGTATTTGGTGTTTTTTGAGAGTTAGGGATCTTATTTGATGATTTTGACTTTTTGAAGGACTATTAGAATGCATTAATAACTGATTGGGAAATTTTGGGAAGTATGAGGACTAAAACATAATTTCACATGGGTCAGGGACCTAACTGTAATTTTGCGTAGATTTCAAATTTTAGGTCGAGAGTTTTAGATTCTCTTTCGAGTTAGACTTTCAGTGACCTCGAGGGTCAGCATATGCATATCATGCATTCAGTACTGCCACAGTACCAACATCATTTTTATGATATCTGTTATGGATGTATCTGTTCCAACTTCCTGTTCCTGCCAGCACGACTAGCCACCGAGTGGGGCTTGACTGGATTGTCAGCTTTCGACACCAGGTGAGGGAAATGGCAACTCCAGACACATAGGCTGTATCTTCCTGCTTATATAGTTTTTTTTGTGTCGGGATATGACTTGAAATCTGAGTAATAATTATTTGGCTAATTATTAATCAGACTTATGTGGTTTACAGTAACCAACGTTTTTACTCTGGTTATATATATATATATATATATATATATATATAATATGGAAATTTATTATGCATGAATGTATGTTATATTATTGTATATAATATATTCTTATATAGAACACCTAGTTATAGGGTACGTAACCTTTGGTATACCAATGCTCTGTCAAGGCCTTAGTTACCGGCGTAAAGAGGTGACCGTTTATTCGGCCAGATACACGATCTGATCTATTTGGTGGCAGAGTCCACAATACTATTCTGTTATGTTTCTTCTAGTCCTATACTCTGACTCTAATATAGTTATATATATATACTCTGATATTGTTTGAGTGCATATTGTCTGCTCTGGATGCAAACATTTTGGTAAAACATTTTCTGAAAGTTATTATATATGTAGTGTGTATACATATTATATTTATATATACGTGTACATTATCTTTTAAACGGTTTTCAAAACGGTCTTTTTGAGGAATGTATGAGGCAATCTAGACTGTTGTTTCCTCACTGGGTCCTGAACCCCATTTTATTTCTGTCTATTTCCATTGTCTGTCTTACAGATATATTTTCACGCTCAACATCTGTTCGGCTTCTTGTCACCAGTGAGGCATTTATTGCTATTCAATGGGTGCCCTTGTTCGGGCTCTACTTTTGCATTTTGCTACTAGAGTTCCATACCAGGTTTCTGTGGGAATACTGGCCTATAATTTTGTATTTTGGCTATTGATCATACTATAATGGTTTTATATTTATTTTGATAGTATTATATCTATACTATTTTCTTATATATTGTATTATATTCAAAAAATATTTTTGATGAATGATTGTTTGGGTAGAATATTTGTATCTCCGAGGCTTATGCGAGATGTGTTGTGCTTCCATAGACAGTTCACCTTGTACGCCGATCACCGGCCCGACTCGGGTCGTGACAAAGGTGGTATCAGAGACAGGTTTTGTATTGTCTGGGTCGGTGTAGAACATAAGTATCTTTGATAGAGTCAGTTGATTTTCCTTTGTATATCCTTTGTTCTTTGATACGCTATTGTGGCAATCACTTGCATTCGGACATTTGCATACATGCCTGTCTGTCTGTTATCTGTAGCGATGCATCATCATGGTCGCAAACGTGGATGTGGTCGTGGTTGACCTAGGCGAGTGCCTGACGAGGCTGCTACTTAGTCTGTGATGGATCCGTATGATTCACATAGCGCACCAGTACCTCAGCAGCAGCTCCAGCTTCAACACCTTCTCACCGCTGAGTTGGATATGATTAAGCAAATGACTTGAGTTCTCGACCGTTTGGAGAGAGTTCAACCAAGTCAGAAGGCTGAAGGTCAGCCAATTCTGCCAGTAGGAGCAGCACCAGTTCAGCAACCTCGGTATGATGAGGTTGCAGTAGTTGCTCCGGTGGTTGCAACACCGGGGTAGGGAACATGATTTGCTGGATAGATTTATAAAGCTCAAGCCACCTAGATTTTCAGGTGGGATGGGAGAGGATCCGCACGACTTCTTTCTCGAGGTGGAGCACTGTTTTGAGGCTAGATGCATTACTGATTATGCTATCAGGGTCAGACTCGCTGCATTCGTTCTGAGTGGTCGGGTAACGAGATGGTGGAGGAGCCTTGATGATCGGGAGGATTTCACTTGGGCCAAATTCAAGAATGAGCTTGTTTCGTATGTTCTTCCTCGTAGTATTCAGGATAGGAAGGCAAATGAGTTCAATGATTTTCTTCAGAGGTCTAGTATATCGATGATAGAGTATAAGGTGAAGTTTAAGGTCTTGAGTAGGTATGCACCTCCAGCGAGTCAGGGAGATGAGGCCTTGGCTAGGAAGTTTTTGGAGGGGTTGCGTCCCACTATTGGTAGGATAGTGGCGACTCAAAAGTTCTATACCATCAGGCAGATTACAGAGGCTGTCAGAGGGATGGAGTATATAGATGAGAGGCACCCAAATGAGTCGAATAGGGCGAGGACCGAAGGTACTTTTAGAGGCCAACAGGGCAAAATTCAGGGAGCTTAATCATATCAGAGGTGATAACATTCATTTGGAGGGCAGGGGCCCATTCAGAGCACTCAGAGTCTCAGTGTGGCATAGCCAGCTGGGTAAGGTTGAGGACAGAGCTTAGGGAGCTTGATTCCACCTTGTATGATTTGTAAGAACAGACATTCAGGGGTATACAACAACGCGATGGGAAATTGTTTCTACTGTAGACAGTCGGGGCATAAGATAGCAGAGTGTTCAGCGAAACTTGGTATAGGGGCTCAAGCTAGTTAGTCTACGGTAAGCGGTTCAGATGCAGCCAGTGCCGGTGCTGGTAGGGGAGTCAGTAGAGGTTAGGAGTCAAATTTAGGCTGGCCAGAGTAGTGGACATGGTCAGATTAGTGCTCTTATAGGAGGGCATGCCCGAGTATATCATCTCACCTGTCAAGAAGCACAGACCTCCAATGCTGCAATTACCGGTACGCTCTCTATTTCTAATACTTCAGCATATGTATTGTTTGACACTAGTGCATCTCATTTATTCATTACACCATATTTTGTTGAGTGTATTGGGTTAGTGCTGCGTCCGTTGGACAAGTTGTTAAAGGTTTCATCACCTCTGGGTAGTAGGATGATTATGGACTCTAGGGTCCAGGAGTGCGTGATTTCTTTTGGTTGGAATGATTTGGTAGCTGACCTCATCCTATTGGATGTAAGGGAGTTTTTGTTGGAATCCGTGACACCATACACAGTGAAAAATAATTTTTTTTTTTCTCACGAACTCCACCAAGGATCCAAGCAATTCGATAAAATCGACTAAGGAATGTGTTTACCTCTAGTTTCCAAGACAATAATGAAAAGATGCTACTGTATTTGAGTCTTAGATGCTGTTGGATTTGAGTCTTAGATGCTGCAAGATGTGAACGTCCTCTACCGGTATCAACACGAACGAATTGCTAAGGCATTGGTGTGCTAGCACCGAATTATTGACTCTTAAAAATACCTTGCAATTTTTCTCTCTTTTTGAAGTGTTATGGATGGCAAGAAGAATATTTTTGGGCTGCCATATGATGCCTATTTATAGACTTCAATAAACCCTAGTTCTAGTCTTACTAGGAGATCTAATTCTTGTCTTACAAGAACTCTTCTATCCTAGTCTAACTAGAACATACCACTTTAAGACATTATTATTAATTAATATAATAATTTCAAAACCCATTTTATTTCATAAATAAAATGTCAAATGCCATGTTGACAAAGTCAAACTCCTTCTTAGTTGACTAAGTCAAAGAAGATCTTCTTTTATTGACTAAGTCAAACAAATAATTTTGACTATGTCAAATGAATTTTAATTTGTTTTAAAATTATTATAAAATAAATTATTTCACCATAAAATAATAGCAAGACATCATAAAATATATAGCATAGTTCGTGAGTGTTTGACCCTGTAGGTCCGCTCAATATTGGCAGTAGGCCCAAATAACCATTTAGGCTCACAAATCATAAGCGGGCTCTAGCAATTCATTTTGACCACCCAACATGAGCGAATTCGATGACTCGACAAAACCTAATGCAAAGTTAGATATTTAATCCTATTGTCACACGATATCTCGATTAAGCTTAAAGCGTGGATCATGTTATCTTATATAGCTTAATCAAACATTCCTTGATACCCAAGTAGACTAATCAAACCAAATGATATTGGTAACCCCTATCAATTTCATTCGAGTACGGCTATGCATTTCATCAGTCCTGCTTGTCAAGTAGCCAAGAGATATCTCACTCAAATAAGAGCACGACAAATTCCTTCACTGTCA
>CAODLS011860881.1:0-17172 GCA_948243855.1 Flueggea neowawraea
GACAGGACGAAAATCACGTTCCCTTTTCGGACCCCGAGACCGTGGTACAAACCTGAAGCAAGTGCACGGATTGATCGGTGAAGTTTGCCGTATGACATTTCGTGACCCGTGGCCAAGTCTATTAGTGCAATTCTTGACTCAATGATCAGGATGTGGGAACTGAGATAACACATATTCTGATGTTCTAAGGTCAAGTCTAGTTGGGATGTTAAAATCTTCACCAACTTGAACCAATGAATGGTAAATTACGGTCTTCGGATCAAATCCGCTCAGACGAAATGGTGTGCCGGATTCCAGCTCCCCGGTGGCCATCCATGACTCTTCAACAGACATTTTCTTGCTGAAATTTGGTTAGCTCTAGAGAAATGTCCTATGTGGCCAAGTTTGTAATACTGTTTTAATATATAAAGCATTGCTAATTAGATTGTGTATGTATGTAATACTCGAATTCGACATTGTTAATTACGTCGAATTATTAGTATCTTTAGGATTAGCAGCCGGCTGAGGTACGATAAGACCAAGTCCACATGATGAAGAGGTTTATACCCTCCTGAAATGCTAAGAGGAACATGACAAGTGACAACTCCCTTATTTCAGGCTATAAGACAACGTATGACCTGTAAAGTTTTTGTGTGCTTTTGCCGTCCGATTCAATAGTGTGTTCATCTTGGCTAGAATTAGGGAGTACCAAACACTGTGTTAAATTATGTAGGATCATTATTGCAGTTAACGACTATTTTGGTTAATTGATAATAGGTGACTAACCAATGGATGCTTTAGGGAAATTTCATTTTGGTTTTAGATTGGTAATCATCTGGATTGTTTGCACATTTTCAGCATTGAAATTTAAGCTGATCTAATAGTTGAAATATATCTTTAGAATTCTAGATGTGCTTTTTTTTTTTCTAATGTATATATGGGATAAGTTAAGCTGCTAAATCTTAAAATGTTTCATAAATAATTAATAAGATATTTTTAATAACTAGGAAAAAAAACTATAAAACTGCTAACCACAAATACTACTAATTAAACTAATATATCTCTAATAAGAAATGAACACAAATTTTTGGTCATCTTAACCATTAAATTGATAAGGTGAAGATAAGATAAAATTGGTTCAATAGATAGAATTCAAGAGCGTTTACTTACAAGTCAAGAGTGTAATTTTATCGTCATTTTTTTTAATAGTTATCTTATAAATTCCTATATAAATGTCAATAGATTTTGAGTTTGTTCTAATTCCTTTTTATTAAACCTTTTTCAAGTAAAGAAATTTTAGGAAAGAAAAGGTTGACTTTGGAAATATCCTATCACAAAACCCTATGGTGGAAGAGCTTAATAAGTGGAAAATTATTGTCCTCTCAAAGTGAAGTGGGGGTTTGAGGAGGAACCAATGAAAAGAAATGTCCAGGGTTTAAACCACATGAGATAGTACGGCTGAACATGGATCAGTTTGGTTCGGTTTTAACTCAAGAACTGAAACCGAATTAAAGTTTTGGTTTTTTCATTTTTCAAGAATCGAAACCAAACCGAAAAATTGAAAGAACCGAACCAAAAAATCCAAAATTTTGGGACAAAATGGTTTGGTTCTTCGGGTCTTTCAGGACAGAGAAATCGGGACAGTTCCGGTTCGGTTTTGGGACTTTTTTCCAAAAAAAACACGTTCAATCAAAATAAATAAAAAACTAGTTAACAAACAGACATTATAACATACAAAAATCAAACACAACAGAGTATACAAATTCGGTTCAGAGCACCAAACACAACAAAAATGTATCAATATATCAAACACAACAGAAATATTCATTAAACCCTAATGTAAGGAAGTAGTTACCCTAAATATTCATTAAACCCTAAACCCTATTAGTAATAACTTTGAGCGATTAGTATTTAAAATTACTAATTACTAATTACGGAAGAGAAGAGGCGTCGGAGAGCGTCGAGTTACTCCCGCTGCTCGCTGAGTGGCGTCGGAGGACGGAGAGGGTGGATCGAAGGCCGCTGCTCCCTAAGTTGCGTCGGAGAGCTTGGATCGACGGCGGCTGCACGCTGAGTGGCCTCGGAGAGCGTCGAGCGAAGCCTGCTGCTCGATGAGTGGCGTGGGAGGACGAAGAGCGTCCAGCGAAGGCTGAGTTGCTTCGGCGACAGTGAGGACTGAGCAGATGGAGTCCGACGGCGAGTGACCGAGGTTAAGAATTGAGAGGCATAGAAATTAAGGTTTGTGTTTGTGGGAAATTTGGGCGTGAATGTGCAGAATAGTCTTTTGCTTAGGATGGGACTTGATTCAAACGGTGCCGTTTTCAGTTTTACATTGGAGTATAAAATGAGTTTTTTTTTATACATTCAATCAATGATTCAAATTTGTTTTTATTTCATATAATAAGATATATATTGTTTTTTGTATACACCTATGATTATATAAAATTAATTATTCATGCTTAAATAGACTACATAATTTAGTAGATTGAATAATAATTAAGGGAATTATACAAAAAGAAAAATAATTGATGGACATATAATTTATATATTTACAAAAAAAGACATAAAATTTGTATAAGGATAACATAGATAAACAAAAAATGATAAGTTTTTTTAATTTATTTTCTTTTCCATTCAAGTAAGGAATTATGATCAAGAAATCACATGTAGAGTACATAATCTAGCAAATTGAGTAATAATTAGTGAAATTCTACAAACAAATAATTAATGAACATCCAATGTGTGAGATGTTTATTTGTTGAAAGAATAAACGTATAAGAATTTAGGAGATTGAATAATAAATAATTGACATATAATTTATATACTTACAAAAAAAGACATAATTTGCAAATAAAAATTTTATTTTAAATTAAGAGTGAATACAAAAAATACAAATGAAAAGTTAACAAAGGAAATTTACAAAAACTATTAAAAATAAAAAACTTTTTTAATTCATTTGCTTTTCCATGCAAGTAAATAAAAAAACTATAACATTTATCGCTTTGAACACCTATTGTATACCTTTGAAGTTTGAACACATATTGAACACCTATGATTATATGAACATCTATGTATACCTTTGTACGCCTTTGAGAACACCTATTGTAATACCCAGTCCATTTTCAACCAATCTTCAGTAGCATTCTGATCAGTCCCGATTTGTTTTGTTGAATTTTGATCCTATTATTGGTGTTTGAGATGTTGATTAAGTATTGAGGATGGTGTATGAAGCATTTTTGTAAGTTCAGGAGTTGCCAAGCCTCGGAATGGTCGGATGCGTGTCTGGAAGCAAGGAGAAACCAAGAGGAAGTGAATTTTCCGCCTTACGTATGTAAGAATGTATCTTACGTACGTAAGGCACTATTTTTGCCTATGGACGTCTCTTCGTCGATTCATGTACGTGAGCTGGGCTTCTAGATGATTCACGTGCATGAGCTTCACAGTGACGTACGTAAGGTCAGGTCTGATGCCTCTAGATGCAATTTTCACACTGATCACGTACGTGAGATGCTAGCTAACGTACGGGAGGGTCGCCTAACGTACATGAGCCTTGTTTAGACATCTTAAAACCCCAAACTCGATCCATTTGTTCTTCACTCTCTGATCATCTCTCTCTGCTTCCCCATTGTTCGTCCATCATCTCTGATAACTTTCTGAGGTAAAATTACTTCTCTTTCCTTGTTTATAACTCGTTTCATGCTTTGATTTTTAAAATTCGTTTTGAGTCAATTAATGTAGGATTCGAATTTTCTTATGATTCTGAGTTAATGGATGCTTAGAGTTGTTATATTAGGTTGTATTGAGGTTAGATGAACATGATTTGAGCCTTGAATCAAGAGATTCGAAGAGTTATTGTTTGGGCTAGGGTTAGATTCGAGTTTGGATGATTTTAGACCGAATTTGTGTTGTTTTGTTGAAACCAATGGTTGGGTTATGTTCAAGAGATCATTTAGAGTCAATGTAGATATTGGAAAACGATTTTTATTGGTTGAATCGAAAGTTGGACGTTTTTGGGTAATTTTCTGTCGAAAGGACCAAATTTGACATTTTGCATATTCTGGACCAGTTTTGTAATTTTGAGGGTTTAGGAATTGTTTTGCAATTTCTGAGAGTTTGTAGATTAATTTAAAAATTCTGATTACTTGAAAGACTGTTTGGTAATTTGAGAATACTTTGAGAACTGATTTGTAATTCTAAAAACTTTGAGGACCAAAACATAATTTTACATTGGTCGAGGGACCAAAACATCATGTCTCTGATTTTGCTTCTATTCTGATAATTGTTTCAACTCTGTGTTTTGGTTAGCGAGGTCAGCCAACCACCTGTCAGTGGAGTGTGTCTGGACCATTCAACTTGGATATCTAGGTGAGTAGAATGATATCTTCAAACACATAGGCTGTGTCTTTCTAAACTTATACGTTTTTGTTGTGCCTGGACTTTGGTATATAATCTGGAATAAACAAAGGACCGGTAAATCTAAAATTGGTTTCTGTGAGGACTTATTTGCGTAAAATCTATTTTTCAAAAAGTTTCTGAGTTTCTTCTGAAATAAATATGTACATTTTATGAAAATTATTTCTTCTCTGCACGTCTATATATTTTATTATTTATTATGTTTTTGAAAAACTTATCTATTTTCTATAATAAATTATTTTGTTCTGAAATAAGATTAATAAATAAATTTTCCTAATATTTTTCTGTAAAACGTCACTCTGTTTTTTGAAAACAATAATTGTAAGTACTCAGTTTCTATTTTCTGATGTATGGAATTTCATAAATATATTCTAAATTTTCATCGTTTGATTTGCGTGACCGTCTGTTTAAATTAATTATTTTGATATCATAAATTTTGGGATAAGGGACACCTAGCTACATGGTAGCGTAGTCTTTGGTATACCACTGCTCTGTGAAGACCCAAGTTGCCAGGGTATTTTGGTGATCGTGTGTCTGATCAAACACACGTACTCTATCTGATTTTGTCTGGTGGCACAACCACACTTTTGATATCCGTCTGATTCTGTTTGGTCCCTATCCTACTGTTTGTTATAAATATTTATATTTCTGGTTTAAATGTTTGAATGATTTTATGTTTTCTGCTTCGTCTGGAAATGTTTTCAAAATACAGTATTATATATTTTTCATCTGTCATATATATTCGTGTTTAAATATATTCTTTTATATTTCCATTATTGCTTTCTGCAAATTCTTTAAAAATAAATTTTATCCTCTGTAAGTGTTTGAGAAAATAAATATTGTTTTCAGTAACATTTATGAAAAGAAAATATTATATCTATTTCAGATTTTGAAAACTAATTATGTTTATTTAATTTATTTAATATTTCAGCCCGTGTTACTGTCTGTTGTTGGTTATCTGTGCGAACATTTTTGAAATGAATTTCTGAACTACTATGTATCTGTATACGAGTGTATACTAATAGTATCTGACCATATACGTGCATGCGATTTTTTTTTGAAAATGTTTCAAAAGCAGTTTTTATGAGGCTCTAAATCACTCTGAAGTGTCATTTTCTCACTAAGGTTCTTACCCCTTTATTTCTGTTTCTTGTGTATTCTTCTTTATCTTATTTTTCAAGTTCTCTTTTGGTATTCGACAACCGTTCGACATCCTATTCCTAGTGAGACGTTCCACCTGATAGTGAGTGTCACGACCCGAGTCAGGCCGATGACCGGCGTACAAGGTGAATTGTCTATGGAAACCCAACTCATCTCGCACAAGCCTCGAAGATACATATATTCTCTCCAAACAATTATTTATCAAAACATTTATTTAATAAAATACGATCTATAAGAAAATAGTATAGATATAATACTATATATATATATACATATGTGTGTGTGTGTGTGTATAAAACCATTATAGAATGTTCAATATCCAAAATACAAAGTATAGTCTAATATCCTCACAACAACCCTGTATGAAACTCTAATAACAAAATACAAAGTATAGCCCGAACGAGGGCACTCACTAAATAGCAAAGAATGCCTCACTGGTGTCGAGATGTCGAACAGATACTGAGAATCAAAATATTTTTGTAATACAGGCAAAGAAGATAGAAAAAAATAAAATGGGGGTCAAGACCCAGTGAGAAAACAACACTCCAGATTGCCTCATGCGTGCCTCACAAAGACCGTTTGAAAACCATTCAAAAAGATACTGCACACGTATATACTAATATAATATGTATATATACTACATATGTAATAGCTTTTATAAAACGTTTTACCAAAACGTTTGTATCCAGAGCTGACAACATGCATTCAAACATTGTCATAGTATATATATATATATATATATATATATATATATAGTCAGAGTATGGGACTAGAACAAATATAACAAAATAGTATTGTGGACTCCGCCACCAAACAAAACAGATTATGTATCTGGCCGGATACACAGTCACCCCTTTACCCTGGTAACTAGAGCCTTGACAGAGCATTGATATATCAAAGGTTACGTACCTCGTAACTAGGTGTCCCATCTCAGAGTATATATATTATTTATGAATAATATAACATACATTCATGCAGAATATATTTCTTTATTTTCAGAAAAACATATATGTTGGGGAATTTTTCAGGGATGCCTTGGTTAAGTTTGGAGAGCGGAAGCGAGTTGGAGTGAGGCAAGAAAAACAACACGAAAATTTTTATAGTGGTTCAGCCAACCATGCCTACGTCCACTACCTAAGTCTCACTTAGGCTTTTCACTATCGAAGATTGATTACGGCTCAATCCAACAAAACCTTACACCAAGGTTAATTACGGCTCATACCTCCAAAGCCAACATGTTGATTACGACTCAAACCTCTAAGGCCAACAAGGTTGATTACAACTCAAACCTCTAAGGCCAACAAGGTTGATTACGGCTCATACCTCTAAAGCCATTAAGGTTGATTACGGATCAAACATATAAGGCCATTACAATGTTGTTTTCTATAGGTTCACAACCAACCTTCTCCACTCTCAAAGAGTATACAAAATATTTTACAAAAACATGAAAGTTCTATGCTAGGAGTACATGTGTTGACACAATACTCTTGATTTATCTCTAGCTTGAATTTGGTGTTTTGGGGGTGATGGAATAATAAAAACATTTTAGCCTTGAAAGCATATGATTTTTTTGCATTTCCTTGATATATTTATAGCTTTTCCAAGCCATTTTACCGTTGGTGTTGAGAAACTAGCCGTTGGAGACTGTTTATAGCCGTTACAGCCTTCTGTGCCATTCTCACGTACGTCAAGCTTTCCTTGCGTACGTTATCTGGGTATCTTTGTAGCTCACGTACGTTGATCATAGCTACATCTCCAGATGACGTACGTTGAATATCCTTTGCGTACATTGTGCCTTCACTACGTACGTTGTGCATGTGTGACGTATGTTGTTAAGGATCCAATAGCCTCTGTTTGCATTCAGCTCCATGTCTACGTACGTTATAGATTCTCTACGTATGTTGTTGTCCATAACGTACATTGTGGATTTATCCAACGTACGTTGATCACGTTGTTTTCCAGATAACGTACTTCAGCTTTGTTGTAACATACGTTGTTACTTTGCAGAGCATTGTTTCGTAACTCTAAACCTTCCAACGTGTTCCACTCTATTTCAAATATTTTGCACATCATCAAAACATAAAAAAGAAATTAATGTTGATCACCCTTGATCCAACAAGCTCTCCATTTTTTATGATGTCAAAACTTTGAAGAATTTAAGCCCTTACATCAAGGCAACAAATTTGATCAAGTATTTCATCCTTGTCAAGAGGTTAGGATTATACAATGTCTGATCATATATAAAAAATAATCACTCCCCTATCAAAAACAATTTATAAAAATTTTCAAAATTTTCTTTTCTTCCCCTCTTTGAAAACAATTTGCACATTGTTTGAAATATTTTTTTTAAAAATCATTTCTCACCTTTTTGAAAATGATTTGAGAATAATTTTTAAAACTTTGTTTTCTCCCCTTATTTAAAACAAAACAATATCAATAAAAAATTAGAGGAGTTGAAAAGATAATACCAAATTTAGCATCTCCATTAATGTATGATCTTTGCTCCAAGGTTTTTAAGCCTTCTTGAACAGAGACCTACTCTGATACCACTTGTTGGAGAATTTTTCGGGGATGCTTTGGTTAAGTTTGGAGAGCGGAAGCGAGTTGGAGTGAGACAAGAAAAACAACACCAAGATTTTTATAGTGGTTCAGCCAACCATGCCTGCGTCCACTACTTAAGTCTCACTTAGGCTTTTTATTATCGGAGATTGATTACGGCTCAATCCAACAAAGCCTTACATCAAGGTTGATTACGACTCATACCTCCAAAGCCAACAAGGTTGATTACGACTCAAACATCTAAGGCCAACAATGTTGATTACGACTCAAACCTCTAAGCCCAACAAGGTTGATTACGACTCTCATACCTCTAAAGCCATTAGGTTGATTATGACTCAAACATCTAAGGCCATTACAATTTGTTTTCCATAGGTTTACAACCAACCTTCCCCCTCTCAAAGAGTATACAAAATATTTTACAAAAACATGAAAGCTCTATGCTAGGAGTACATGTGTTGACACAATGCTCTTGATTTTCTCTCTAGTTCGAATTTGGTGTTTTGGGGGTGATGGAATGATAAAAATGTTTTAGCCTTGAAAGCATATGATCATCCATGTTTTTCTACCCTTCCTTGATGTATTTATAGTTTTTCCAAGCCATTTGACCGTTGGTGTTGAGAAATTAGCCGTTGGAGACTGTTTATAGCCGTTATAGCCTTTGTGCCATTCTCAAGTACGTCAAGCTTTCCTTACGCACGTTATTTGGGTATCTTTGCATCTCACGTACGTTGGTCGTACGTGACGTACGTTGATCATAGCTACATCTACAGATGATGTATGTTGAATATCCTCTGCGTACGTTGTGCCTTCATTACGTACGTTGTGCATGTATGACGTACATTGTTAAGGATCTAGTATTCTCTGTTTGCATTCAGCTTCATGTCTATGTATATTGCAGATTCTCTACGTACGTTGTTGTCCATAACGTACGTTGTGGATTTATCCAACGTACGTTGATCACGCTGTTTTTCAGATAACGTACTTCAGCTTTGTTGTAACGTACGTTGTTGCTTTGCATAGTCTTGTTTCACAACTCTAAGCCTTCCAACTTGTTTCACTCTATCTCAAATATTTTGCACATCATCAAAACATAAAAAGGAAATTAATGTTGATCACCCGTGATCCAACAACATATATATAACCAATATATATATTAGCAGAGTAAAAAAGTTGGTTATTACAAACCACATAAATTCGATTAATAATTAGCCAAATAATTATTAGTCAGATTTCATGTCAAATCCCGACACGAAAAAAACTATATACGTAGGAAGACTTTGAAACTGCCATTTCACTCACCTGGTGTCCAAAGATGACAATCCAGTCAAACCCCACTCGATGGTTGATCATGCTGATAGGAACAAGAAGCTGAAACATATACATACATAACAGATATCAGAAAAAATGATGTTGGTATTGTGGCGGTACCGAATGCATGATATACATATGTAGATGCTGACCCTCAAGGTCATAGAAAGCCTAACTCGAAAGAGAATCTATCACTGTCGACCCAAAATCCAGCTAGGTCTTCGACCCACGTAAAATTATGTTTTAGTCCTCATTCTTTCCAAAATTTTCAACTTAGTCCTCAAAGCATTCTACTAGTCCTCCAAGTAGTCAAAATCATCAAATAAGACCCCTAACTCTCAGAAATCACCAAATGCAAAAAGTTACAAGCTTGGCCCCTAAAACCACAGCTTACTCGAGTAAAATGGGAGCTTACTCGAGTAACTCTCCCTTGAATTACTCGAGCAACTCTACCCTGGGTTCACTAGAGTAAGTTCTTGACTTACTCGAGTTATTCCCTACCCATAAAACTCCAGAAATCTTCAAACACGATTCAACTGATAAAAATCGTTACCAATCACCCACATTGCCCCTAAATAACCTCCAGAACATTATTCTATACAATAATGTAACTCGAAATCACTCCAACCCGAATTGGTTCATACCCATTTATGATTTCGGACTTAACCTAGGTGTTTCTAGACTCCCAAAGTCCTGATTTCATTAACCCTAACACCCATTCTCATTAGAAACACCAATACCAACTCCAAATCCGAAACCCTAGTTCTAATCGTCACTCCCCAAAATGCCCAACAAAGGAATGCATTCAAAGAGAAAATTAGAAGCAACAATAATGGAAAAAAATAGATCTTACCTCAAGGAATCAATGGTAGGCAAAGGAAAAGGAAGATGGATGGATTTGGGAGTAAATGTGGTTGTTGAAATGAGTAAATGACTAAGCAAGGTCGAGTGGGAGTATTAAAGAGACCAAGAAGGCAAAACACAACGTTTTGCTAATTGCTTGAGTTAATTCAGGACTTACTCGAGTAACTCAGAATATTACTCTAGTAACTCTTGTCCCAAAGGAACATCCATGCCCCGCTCACTCGAGTAAGTCCAAAGCTTACTCGAGTAACTCTCGATCCCAAAACATATGAAGCACGAGCTCAACCCTGTCCACTCGAGTAACACCAAAACCTACTCGAGTAACTCTCCACTCTTATTCGAGTAACTCCAAGCTCATTCACCCAATAAGGATTCTCCAACACCACCAACACCCAGACAACATTTTCGAATCCCAAGGATCGGAGATGAACAGAACTACAGAGACCTATGTCAAAAATCGACAGGGTATTACAGTGAGTGCCTTTTTGTTCGGGCCCAGTTTATATGTTCTGTTAATGGCTCCACACCGGGATTCTTGTGGGTGTTTGATTCTGTAAATTTATTTGACATTTAAATATGATTCTGAATTTGATAATAATTTTATTATTATTAAAAACTTATGTTTTTAAGAAGTTTGGATATGTCTTATTTATTAAATTGTTAAAATGATTTTAACTTGTTGTATAATAAATTTGGGTAGTTAGTTTTGTTCTCCAAGGTTTGTGCGAGATGGGTCGGGCTTTCAATAACGGTTCGCCTCGTATGCCGGTCATGATTCGGAAACGGGTTGTGACACCTATGATTATATGAATACCTATTGAACATCTATAATTATATGAGTACCTATGTATACCTTTGTACACCAATTGAACTCCTTCGTACACCTATGAACACATATGATTATATGAATACATATGTATACCTTTGTACACCTATTGAACACCTTTGTATACCTATGAACACCTATATTTTTATGAACACCTATGTATACCTTTGTACACCTTTGATTATATGAACACTTAATGAACATCTATGATTATATGAACGCCTATGTATACCTTTGTACACTTATTGAACTCCTTCATAGACCTATGGACACCTATAATTATATGAATACCTATGTATACCTTTGTACACCTATTGAACTCCTTCTTGGACCTATGAACACCTATATATATATATATAAACAATTAATTATATATGTATAATTATTCATATACTAAATTAGTAGTACTTAAAATTTTTTATACTAGTTTGGTTCTTTGGTTCGGGACAGTTCTCGGTACAAGTATTACTTAAGATCCAGAACCGTCCCAAATAAAAATTTCGGGACGGGTTGGAGAAAGTCAAAAGTCAAAGGTTCTTTTCGGTTCCAGTTCTTTTCGGTTCGGATATTCAGTTCGATTCGGTTTAGTAATCTCCAGGACCCATGCTCAGTGCTAGCCCCTATAAGATAGAGCACATATATAGTAGACTATAGTAAGGAGGGGAGATGGATACCTATTTAGAAACACCTTTTTGTAGACATCAAAGCTTTTGGATCTTCTACATTCTCATCCAAGAACTTTTTAGATGTTTTCTCACTCATCCTTTTCTTTTGAGATATATAAAAACAAGAAAGAAACAATCAAATATTGATTTTTAAGTTTCGGATTCTAGTTGTTGAAATCTAAAAGAGTTGAGCCACAGTCTGAAAATCTAGAATGTTGCCATTCATAGTTGAGGATTTGGTCATAAAGAAGTCATTAATAAAATGAACAGAGTGTCAAATATCATAAAATTACACAAATGGATCTACTGATTATGAATTCCAAAGAAGTAACTCTACTCTTAATTAGCAATTTTAGGGGCTTAAAAACTTGGTTAACTTTCAAAGTGCAACTTTCTCTTGATTAGTTCCAATGTCTTTCAGAACAAACGGAGATTAGTTAGACAGAGAGACTATAAAACGAGCATAAAAAAAGAACCTAATGATTACAACATCGATACTTAGAAAATTTTACCTGTTAAAGGTTATGTATTTGAATATTATTGATTAATATATTTGAACCTTTAAAATGGTAAGGTATAAAAAGAGGAAAAAAAAAATACCAAACCGATAACATTAAAACATGGGCAACTTATAAAAATAGGTCCGTTTGAAAATTCAATGACATTTTGCTTTTTTTCCCCATACGAGCTTTTCAAACTTTTCGTATAGAAACTCTCTTTTTCCTTACGGTTCCGTACATAATTCATCTTTTCCGCACGGCTATCCAAAAAAAAAATCCTTTTTATTTTTTCTTTAATTGAAAAACCATAAATAAATTTTAAATAAAAAAATATAAAATAAAATTTTTGAAAGTTTTAAATAGACCTTAAATATACATCATTTTATCCCTTTTTTTACATTTTATCCCTTGTATTTTTTATTTTTCATTTTTGGCCTTTTTGAGTTTTCTTTTTACTTTTTTTTTTATAATTCAACCTTTGTATATTTTTTATTTCTCATTTTTTTCCTTTTTATTTTTTTTGTTATTTAGTCCTTTTTTTATTTATATTTAATTTTCTTGATTTTCTCATTTTTTCTATTTTAAATTTCAACTTAGATAATCCTTAAACAAACTTTAAAAATAAACTTAAAATAAACCTAAAATAAAATTAAATAAAATTTTTAAATTTCTAAATAAAAATTTTTAAAATATTTAAAATAAACCTAAATAAACTTCAAATAAACATAAAATAAACCAAAAAATAACTTTTCAAATAAAACAAATATAAAAATAAACCTAAAATAAACTTACAATAAAATTTAAAAATTCTTAAGTAAATCTTTCTGAAATCTGTGAAATAAAACTAAAATAAATTTTTAAAATAAAACAAACTTAAAAAAACCTAAAGTAAACTTAAAATAAAACCTTTTAAAATTCTTAAATAAATCTCAAAAAAACTTCAAATAAACCTAAAATAAATTTTTTAAATAAAATAAACTTAAAATAAGCTTAAAATAAATCTTTTTGAAATCTATAAAATAAACTTTCAAATAAAACAAAATTAAAAAAAAAAACTAAAATAAACTTAGCCAATTAACACACAGTGCTAGGGTTTCACAAACCCTAGCGCAGCTAACACGAAAGCCAAGCACACATAGCCGATCTCTCCTCTTCGGTCTGGTTACCCTCTCTCTTCTCTTCTCTTCTCTTCGTCACAAAACATGCATAACACATAGATATGATGATCAACAAAAAAGAACAACAAAAAATCAGATAATCAAAACCAATATTTCTGTTGAGCTCACTAAGGACACACCAAAGCCACCGCCGCATCACATTTTTAACAGAGGAGGAGACGTGAGAAACGATAGAAAGAAAGGCAAAGGGAGAAGGAATGCATCTGGAAGAGATGGAATCTTCAGCTAGGAGAGAGAGGGGAATGGACAAAGGGAGGGATGAGAGAAAGAAGGCATCTGGTTTTTTCAGAGAGTCAAAAGAAAAGGAGAGAGAGAGGTTGGAAAAAGAGAGAGAAGGAAAAGAGAGAGAGAGAGAATCAGATAGAAAGGGAGGAGGATAAAGTTAAAGAGAGATGAAAGAAAATAAAGATCCGTCTACGGAGATCCATACTAAAAGTTAATCAGTCGCCTGTAAAAAAAAGTTGAAAAGAGCGGTTATTTCATACATAATAAAAAAAGAAAAGATCGTATGTCACGTAATTTGCCCTTAAAACATATGATATGGGCTTAAGAGTAGGTTCAGAAAAGGTCTTACCAAGCTTAATTGGCATGTGATATAAGGAAACAAAGTCCTTTTTTTTTAATCAATAACAAAGTCCAAAACTTTGAAGAAAGAATGGAGGAAGGTGGCCATAACTGAACTTGAAAGACAGTTGTGTAACAGAACTTCCATTTGCAAGAGAGAGATAGAACTTGAAGCTGACATTTTTATAGGTGTACGTAGAGAAACAAGACATGCAGCTGAGCAACGATGGACCTTTCTATGTGATGAAAATTTCTGCCTTTTGCAGCAATTATGGGTGTTTTTTTCTTGCGACTTATGCCGCTTTTATGTGTGTTGTATTTACTAGCCTAGTCATTTGGTGTCTGTTTTTGCCACATTGTGCTGTAATCCTCCGCTTTGATGCGGCTTCTTGTATCTCCGACATTTCGGGTTAAATACAACATTTCATCATTGGCAGAAAAGACATGCAGCTGAGCTCAACTTTACTGTTACAACTTCCATGTGAAACATTCTCTATGATTGGTTTGGAACAACTGTATTCAAAAGAAGTTTCTCATAAATTTGGTCTACTATTGGAGTTCTCAAAACATAATTCTTGGTAAAAGAAAACACTCAATTACACTTATAATGTGAGGGCTAAAATTAATTATTTGAATGATAGGTTTTATAGACCATTAATCTCATCAAAATTCAGATGGAATTTACACTATTTACATTTGCACAACAGCAGAAGTGAATTGGCATTGGATCAATACTGCCGATAGACTCTACACAGAGAATACATCTTTGAATAGGAAGTCAACTTACACTCTTTTTTTACCACTCTATATACTAAGAGTTTTATTCATCATATTACTTTTCATTTTTTTGAAAAATGTGTCACCTTCTATATTTTTTTATTCTTATACAACCTACCGAAATAGTCTATTTCTACTTAATTTTCTTAAAGTAAATACCCCTAAATTTTTTATTAACCTTTTTTTTCCCGTAAAGTGAATAGCAATATCATTATTTGCAATAAAATTGTACTAATATTAGTGTTTTTTTTTAAAAAAATGACAATGTTATTTCCAATTAATTGAGCATACACAATTTTTTTTACATCGATTTTATATATTTATATTTACTATATTGCAATTTTTTAAAAAAGACTACTATTATTTCTTTTTTTTTTGCTTGGAGACATTATTTCTAATTTTTTAGTATAATGTAATTTACTCAATTAACCTCAGTCCTCAGTTACTAATCTTGAATTTATAACCTCAATTTTTTCAATGCAACCAAGAAAGCATAATTCTAGAAGAATATGTACTAATTTTACTAGTTTGGTTATGCAATTGGTAACTTATTACGTCATAATGCCCAATTGATCAGGGCCATATCTAAGGAGTCTGGGTTCGATAACTCTGAGTCTGTAGTCTCTTAAAATATAATATATATATATAATTTATTTATAATTTAATTTAGAGTATATTAAATATTTTTATAATATTAGATAAAATATTGACACATTATATATAATATATTTTTTTCTATATTCATTTACTTTAAAATATATTATATAAATATATAATATCAAATTTTGTACTATTATTATGCTCGCCGTAAGACTTCTAGATGAATTTTGTCCTGATAAGAACATGTGAAACTAAAAGAAGGAAGATTGTAATCACATGTTGAAATATATATATGTGTAAACCATACAGCAGAAATTCAGATAGAATGGGAAGGCAAAAGAAGGCTAACTGTAAGTCTAGGCCACAAAAACAAGTCCATGAAAATGATCATCAAAATTCATCACCATTTTATCAACAAGTAGTTACTGTAGGATACACCAAGATTTCACCCCAATCTTCTTGACAAGTGTCATATGCATGACCTTGTATGCGTTTTCAAACTCAATCTTCTTCTTCTTCTTCACTCTCTTCCTCCCTCCCTCCCTCCCTCCAAACCACAGCCTCTAACTAAAACCCCCTCTCTCTGTCTCTTCCTTCTTTATAAACCTCTACAATCACTCACACAACTCTCTCTCACATACACACTGTTAAGTTGCAGTCTTTCTTTCTCTCTGTCTTTCTCTGAAAAAGAAAGAGAATTTCCTCTCTGCTATGGCGGTGGCTGAGTTTACTGCTTGTGCAGAGACGACCAGTCGTCTACACCCTTCTCAGCTTTCCCTCTCATCCACCCGTTTCACTTCACGCTTCCGTCGATCCTTTCGACCTGTCTCCCGACCCAGATACCACACTATCACTTGCTCTGTCAAGTAAAGTTTCCTTCTTTATTTTTCTTTTCTGAATTATACTCGTTTTTATGTTCTTAATAAATTTCGTTGTTTTTTTGCTGATTCAGTCAAGTTGAAGCCCCAGTTGCTGTCCAGAACCAAAAGCCAGAGAGCAAATCTGATTGTTATGGCGTTTTCTGCTTAACTTATGATCTTAAAGCCGTTAGTACTTCTAACCCTTAATTCATGAGTGTTACTTCATGTCTTGTTGATCTGATTTTCCTCACTTATGTAGTTTAGAGCGTTCAAACTAAGGTTTAATTTGGTTGGTTTTTTTAGTTGGTTTCTAATTTCATGTTGATATTTAATTTGGTTATATTATATAGATTTGTGTGGCATCTTTTGATTTCTTGTTGGATCAATCTGTTGAAATTTTCGGTTCCTAAATTTAGTTGCTGTTTCGAGTTAGCGGCTGCTGAGGTTAGTTGACTTGGACATTTTTTAGTTGACTCTCACTGAGAGCAAGCATATAGACTGGATAATTTATTATGCAATACGTCATTTCTTATTTTGTATTTGTGTGTGGGTGAGTTAGTTATTTATTCAACCATATCTTGTTCCGAGACTCGGTTAATTTATGTTTTGTGGCATCCGTAGGAGGAAGAGACAAAAACATGGAAAAAAATGATCAATATTGCAGTCTCAGGTGCTGCTGGGATGATTTCTAATCATCTACTTTTCAAAGTAAGCCCTGTGTTGATACATTCTATTGTATATATGATATTTTTGAGAAATTAGATCTTGTGATATTTTTATTGTAGCTGATTAGCTCACTACCTGTTTCATTATCTAAGCTTGCATCCGGCGAGGTTTTTGGGCCAGATCAACCCATTGCATTGAAACTATTGGGATCAGAAAGGTTTTTGCAAGCTCTTGAAGGTATGGCTTGAGCAG
>CAODLS011861263.1:0-19480 GCA_948243855.1 Flueggea neowawraea
AAGTCCCAATTTACCGAGTCATACGCCTTCCTTAAATCTATCTTTAACGCACAAAAAGGAACATGAGCCTCTCGATGGTAATTGCCAATTCATGAGCAAGCAACACATTGTCAACAATGCTCCCGCCTGGTAGGGCTGACATTTTTGACACGACTCGACACGAAATTAAATGGGTTTAGATTGACCATAAATGAGTTCGGGTCATAAACGGGTCATACCTGTTTATGACACGGAAAAAACGGGTTCAACTCGTTTATGACCCGCTTACTTAATTTCTTTTATGAAATATTTAATTTATTAATCTTATTATATGTATGTATGTATGTATATATGTATATATATTGTATTATATAGGTGCAAGGAAAGAAAATATGAAGATTATTAAAAATGATAGTTATATTTATATAGAATTAAATTTATTAAAAAAAATTGTTATATGTTGAGAATTATAATTTTAATGGATATTGTAATTTTAGTTGTTTTGTATTTGATTTATCTTTATTTAGAATATTATTTTATTGGTGGATATTATAAATGAATATTTATTATTTTATTTGAAGTTATTTTAGTGTTAATTGTGTATTTATTTGTGTATTATAAATAATTTAAACATGTTAAATAAATTAAACGTATTAAATAGGTTAAACGAGTCTTATCGTGTTAAACTGATTAACCCATGACACGTGACTTATTAACAATAAATGAGTCGTGTCGTATAATCCGTTTAATAAACGGGTCGTGTCTGAGTTGGCGTTAAACGAGTTCGAGTAGTAAACGAGTCACTTTATTTAACCGTTTAAAATCCGGGTTATAAACGGGTCGATCGTTTAGACCGACCCGACCCGAATCTCCACCACTACCCTCGGCCAAAAAGGCGGGCCTCCCCACCAAACAGACGAATTCCAGCGGACTACATACTCCCATCTCAAATTTAGCGACTCTAATCTTTGGACTGTTGTCAGTTCATGACTGGCCGTAGGAGTAACCATCCTTCAGGAAATCATTCTTTTAGTCATGCTCCTCTCTCACTTGTGTCCTTTAATCGGTGGTAGGTGTATTCGTTGGGTTATTATTATGCATTGACTTCATGGCCAACGTGGGACTGCAATTAATAAAAGTCATATTTGCTTTACCTCGTACGCAAGTCAGTAGAGGTGAAAATGAGCCGAATCGTTTACGAACGGATCGGAACTCGGTTCGATAAAAGTTCATTTACGACTCGGCTTGATAATAAATAAACTGAGTTTGAATAAAATTTTAGACTTGTTTTAATAAACGAGTTGAAGTTGAACACCAAAAAATTCGGCTCGAAAGTTCGCGAATAAACTCTTTTATAGAATCGTGATTAAATGATAATTAATTAAAAAAATAATTAAAAATATTTTATTTTTAATTATCACTAATGTAGATATAATTCCACTTTTATGTATCTTACAAATGAATTTAAAATTATTCAGTTAAGTATTTATCTTTATTCATACTTAACAATATCTAACACCAAAAATAGTTATTTCTATTAGCATAACTAATCAATATTTTAGACCAATATCTAAGATAATTACATACCAAATAATGTATATATCCAACTAATACATACATATTTTAATTGTATATATATTTGTTTTTTAGGCTCCAAAACAATTAGGAGCCACGTGTTTTCTCCACCTCCTCCTCATTTTATTGTCAAATAAAAAAAATCAGCATTTATTTGGTATACAACTATTTTTTGTTCTATGGATATTTATAGTAGTAATATTTTATTTTACACTTAAAGACTGTGTTTACATGTAATGTAATTATATCGTATAACGTATTGAAAAACATATTCGACTTATCAAAAAAATTAAACATATTTGATTAAGTTTTTCATTCTTTGTCATTCTTACAGCTTCGGAATTGGGATGGGACAATCTTTGGTCGGAGAGCGATTCAATGTTGTTCAAGTTTTCAAAACATGGTCATTAGAGGTTCCATTGTGTTGCCGTCTTCAATGGGCTGATTGTCTTACTCGTCTTGCTCACATGAATGTGGTCATCTCTCATCTGTTCAGGGAAGGGAATAGGGTGGCGGACAATCTCGCCAACTATGGTGCGCACAACCCAGAATTCCATTGGTGGCTTACTTTTCCTAGTTTTTGTAGCCATATTGTTTTTTGAGGATTTTTCTTCTAGGGAGAACAACCGTTTTAGGTAGTCTCCTGTATTCGAACTTTTTGTACTTCCTTTTCTTTTCTATTAATAATATCTCAAAGCTCAAGAAGGTGATGTAGGTATTATTGGGGTGCCAACTTAGTTGGGATGCCATTGTGCATCACTGGCTTCTAGGTCTCCAACCTTTGATGATTAAGTTTTCATTACATATTTTTTTTCTTTATTTTATGCTATAAAAATTGACTACCAAAATTTAAAGGTATATATTTGTTTTATAAAAAGTTGGAGATTGAGGAATCATTGGTGTACCATGACATCCCAACTAGGTTGGCACTCCAAAAGCACCTTAATCACCTTCCTTAGCTCCAATGTATTATTAAATCAAATAAAAAATCAATACAAGATGTTCACATAGAAACATGGGCTAGACAAAGCGATAACACTCCCTGGAAGATAAATCATCAAAAACAAAACTATTACAATAATGTGTAAAACTTTTCCATCAATAAAAGCTCGAATTTTGTGCTCCATAATTGGCAAGAGCATTGGCCACCTTGTTTCCCTCTTTGTACGTATGGTATACGGCAACATATATATGTTTAAGTTTGCTTAAACATTCAGCCCATTCCACCCGACAACACTATGATACCTCTAAATTCCTTGACTTGGAGAGATTAACTACAAAAGTTGAGTCACTTTCTAGCCAAAGATTGCTCCATCCGCACACTGATGCTTTCTTAATAGCAAACATCGTTGCCTTGAGCTCAACAATGAAGGCGAAAGACTCACTTGTAGTGAAAGCAAAAGCACCCTCAGAAAAGCCTCTTGTGTTCCGAAAAATACCGCCTGCACCTGTAGGTTCTAGGACACCAAGAGCATATCCATTTGTTTTAACCTTTACCCAGTTTGCAGGAGAGGGCCACCAAAACCACTAGAATAATTTTAGGATCTCTCCGGGGAATTCCTGCAATTCCTAAGTTCTGAAAAAATGCAACTCATCTAGTGTACCATTCATACAACCAATTTTGAAAAACATATGCCTCCTTGATACACTTCCATAAGAGACACAATGGGTTATAAATGCTAACTAGTTGATCATTAAAAATTCCATTGTTCCTTGCAGTCCAGAGGATCCAGAGGGCACTAAGCACAACAACATTCCATATCCATAGTGTCTTCAATTGAGAACTTAATCAAATAATCATTGCTTCCAATATCAACGCTTTTACGTCACTATCACACTGCGTTCGAATGCTAAAGAGAGAGAAGATGGTCAATCAAAGTTGCTTGTTTACCTTACAAATCACCAAGAAATGATGCAGAGTTTCCCTAGCTTCTTTGCAGAATGAGCACCTAAAAGGATTGATGAATGTTTTCTGCAATAGTTTGTCATCCATTGGAAAATATCCCAAAAAAGCTCGCCAGTCCACAGTAGATTGTGATGGAGGTATAATTCTTTCTCGCCGATTTCTATGTATTAGATATGGGTGATGCAAGTGACACCCCCATTATACTTGGGAGACCTTCTTAGCTACCGAGAGAGTTCTTATTGATTTGAGGAAGGGGAGTATATCCTTTACTGTGGGCAATGAAATTGAAGCTTTTCAAGTTTCCAAAATGTGCAACCACCCATTCTTTAGAGACATTTTCATTCTATCTAGTTCTCTACCATTGTACTCTTTGAGTGACGCCCAAAGTGAGGTAGAACCTAATGCTCAACAAAAAAGTATCCAAATGAAATCTAGTTTGAGGAGACTCATGTTCACTTGAAAGCTTGGACAAGAAAGGGGTTGAGAGCAGAAATGTTACATAAAAGGGACAGTAAGTGATTGTATCAGCATGGGTAAGTTTGTTCAAGGACAAAAGGTAAATTACTTTCCACCCAAGAATCACTTTCTTTATAACCCCATATTCCAATATGTGGCTCTTTTACAACTTCTAAAAAGGCAAAATCCATGGTGGTCCCTGGCTTTTGTTCTAATCTCTCTTCCGATCCCTACTAGTTTTAAAATAGTCGCTCCGCTATTTGGACTTTAACACTGCTAGCCAAACTTAATAGAAACTGTAAAAAGACTAATTTGCCCTATAATTTTAAAAGCATTTACCACATACAAACCAAACCAACCATTTTAATAACAAATCCCTAACCCAATCCAAAATTACATGCTCTCTCCCTCTAACCCGAAACCACAACCTAACCTAACCTAACCCAAAACCACACACACAAACACAACACACTTTCTTTCCAACCCAAAACCACAAACTAACCTAACTACAAAACCCAAACCAAAACACCCAAACCATTCTTCTTCTTCTTCTTCCAAAAGTGCATTCTCTTTATGTCTCACGTTGCTCTCTCTCCCCCCTCTCTCTCCTATTCTCTTCACCACTCTCTCATGTCGTTCTTTCTTTCCCCCTCTCTAGTCTCGCCACTCTCTTTCTTTCTTTCTTTCTTTCCACAAAACCCATTCCAGTCTCATTAAGATCGTCGTTATCTTTATGCCTTGCTTCGATTTTATGTTTTCTCAATGAATTCAATTTTGTTGTAATGTTTCCTATCTGGAATTCGAATTTTAACAGAGTGATTAACACTAGTAACATAAATTTGCTAGGTCAATGAGAATTTGATTAACCTAAAAGCAAAAGGAGGGATTTAATTTGGGAAAATTTGTTTGTTTGGTTTGCGTGGTTGTAGAGATTGGTTCAGCACCAGCCGCATTATATCCAACATCGAAATAGTTGAGCATCGACAAAATTAAGTTCAAGGCATTTGATTTGGGAGGTCATCAGATTACTCGTAGGGTTTGGAAGGATTGCTACTCCAAGGTAAGCAAGGTAGATCTTATAGTTTCTTCACAACCAATTTGTGGAACATATTTGATTTTTTTATTCATGGGGCTTGTCATTTTTAGGTTGTGATTTCCTTTGTGGCCGATGGTTTTTGTGAGATTTCAAATTTGCTCTCTACAATTTAAACCAACCCATTATCCCCTTCCTCCATTTGATCACAGAAAGGAGATGAAGACTAGCAAAAAGAGAGGAAGAAATTTGTTTCAATGATATGAGATAGAGAGAGGGAGTTGATGAGAGAGAGAAGGAGAAAGAGAGTTGATGAGAGAGACACAATGGTTTTAGGCGATGAGAGAGATCAAGAGAATGAGAGGGCATTTTTGTAATTAAATTTTGGGAAAATAATTTTCAAGTCCCTGAGGTATACCCTAATAAGTAAGTAAGTTCTCGTGTTTTTAGGATGTTGCATACATGTCTCTAAAACCTTTTTTTAACTGACGAAGTAAACATAAGTGAAACTTTACAAAAATACCCTCTCTTAAATCATTTCAAACAAGTTTTCACTTCTCTCTTAGAGCCACTTCTCTCTCTCTCTCTCTCTCTCTCTCTCTCTTCGTCACTCCCCACTTGCTTCCTCGGATTGATAAAACTCATTCACACCAAAGATCTCTCCCTGTAGTTTCGGATCTAAACCATTAGTTCCAGTAAAATTGAGATGCATTTCAACAGGCCTAGAAATCAAAGACCTAGATTATTTTTGTCGAGTTTGATTACATCCGTTACACATTTAAACGCACTATACGGACCTAGAAATCAAAGAAAGGTTGTGATAAACTTCAAATAAGGTTTTGTTTGAGTGGCAGATTCAGGTTTAGTGGTGGAAGTGCTTCTGGTTTGATTGACGAGTTTTGTCTCTGAAAGTAGTAGTTCAGCGGCAAGGTCGAGGTCGGAGACTCCGGGATAGGCTTGACAGAGGAGGCAGAGATTGCGAGGCCATGATTGCAGTTCTGGGTTTGATTTGATTTGTTTGTTTGTTCCTTCTTTCTTCTTCCTATTCAACAACAAAAATTAAGGTCATTTTAATCAAAAGTTGAAATCTCCCTCTCTAAAGCCCTAACCAGAGATAGATAGATAGATAGGCCTTTTATTTCTCTCTAAATCATCAATTCTAATCCATAAAGTGAGTTTCTTGATTTAGAGAATTAATTTTTTGTTTCTTGGTTTTGGTTTTTGCTTACAGTTTCTGTGTTTGTATGATGTATGCTAAATTTACATATTAATTCAAGAAAGAATTTATCTATTTTCAACCTTTAAATCATGACTTTGTGGCAAAATTCTTATAATGTTTGTGATGATTGTAGGATGTTGAATTTGGGGAGAAATGAGTGGAAAAAGGTACAAAAGGGATGCAAAATGGAAATGCTTCAAGAAACCCCATGAAAAGATGAAGAAAATGAAGATATCATAAAGCAGAGATGTTGCACGGCCGTGCAACTTAACTTGCAAGGCTGTGATGTTGGCCGTGGGCATGCCTAACGCAGACTTGCAAGGCCGTGACGTTAGTTGTGGGCACGCTTAAGAAGTAAAAATGCGCGACAGTGAAGAGAGAGAAAGTGACAGAATACACCAAAGTTTGTAGGGACCAAAGGCATGATTCAAGGGAATTTTTGGGACATTTTTACTAGGGTTTGTGGGTAACTAAGGGGGTTATAAATACTCCTTTTAAACCCCATTTTTGAAAACCTTGGACATTTGCATATTAAAGAAGAGAATCATTCTCTACCAATTCCCAAGGAAGATTCAAAACATTGAAGAGGAGAGAGAGAAGAGGATTGAAAAGGCTTCCATCATCCATTGAGACAAGCTTTATTTTACCTTTTTTTTATCTTCTTTTATTTGTTTAGAAACATGTTTAGGGTTTCAATTTATTGTTTTATGTTTGATTTCTTAAACATGTTATCTTAGTTTTATTGTTAGGGTGTAAAGATGTGAACCTTGGATTTATGTTGCTTTAATGGATGCTCATTGTTATGGGTTTTGTGTTTTTAATGTTATATATATTGTTTTGATGCTTTAATTGTTAAATCTATGATTGGTGATGATTCTATGACTTTTTATTGATTGAATGATGTTGAGATTTGCGACCTTAATGTTGTTTTTCACAAACTTAAGTGATGAATTGAAAAATGAAGCTTATGTGAGGTCTACAAGTATAGAACTTGTATGGTTTAGGATAGAGATATACCTATGCCTACAAGGTGTTCGATGAAATTCTTTTATGATTCTAATGGGCCTAATTTGGCTAGGTGAGACCGAAAGGACCCACCTAGGAAGTGTAGGCACTACTTAAGTGACCTTGAGAGAGGCTTTAGGTGATTTATGTGGAGAGAATATTCACATCCAATGTGTTAAAACCCAATTTAATTCATTAGACAACTAGATCATTTGTTTTATCTCAAAAGCCGTAATGTTTTCCAATTATTAAGTACTTGCATTTTATTTTATTGCTTGGTTTATCTCCAAAATCCACAAAACAACTTGATACTTTTATTTGCTTTTCTCTTTTTAATTGACCACAATTAGACACCCATTGGAATACTTCTTGGTAAAACTACATCGATTCTAGTACGCTTGCTAGAAGTAAGTCAAGTTTTTGGCGTCGTTGTCAGGGAACAACATATTTTTGTTGTTATTTACATTTTTATTTTACTTATTTGTTTGTTACTTTTGCACTTATAGGTATTTATGCTTTTCAGAATCACTAAGAGCTTGGAAAATCAACAACTTATTCCTTTGATCCCCTATATAGAAAGGGTTTTGAAAGCAAATCGAGCTAATCAAAGAAGATCAAGGATGAAAGGTATAGCTATACCTCGAGTTAAGGTTGAGGATGTTAGAATTGGGCAAGCTCAAGGAGGTGGTAATGACAATCAAATACCGATGAAGGTAGCTTTGAGGGACAACCAAAGACCAATCATTGGAGCTTCACCATCTTGTGTTAGATTCAGTGATAGGGCAAAGAACTATAAATTGAAGGCAATACACTTTAGCATGCTTCCATCATTCCATCGGTTACTGTCGAATGATGCTTTGAAATTTCTAAGTGAGTTTATACCACCATCCAAACCTTTCCTCTACATGGTCTACCCGAATATGAGCTAAGAATGAGGTGTTTCCCTTACACGTTGAAGGATAGGGCAAAGACTTGGTTGATCAATTTGTCGAAAGGATGATTAGGAACTTGGGTGGAGATATATTACAAGTTCATGATGAAATATTATTCTCCTCAAAAGACGGTGGAGTTGAGAAACAAGATTTGTTCCTTTTCACAAATGGAGGGAGAACCATTCCATGAAGCTTAGGAGCATTTCAAGATGTTGTTGAGTCAATGTCCTCGCCACCAATTATCTTTGGCATTGCTTACCCAATTTTTCTATGATGGGCTCACAATGTATGGTCAAAATCTTGTGGATATAGCTTTTAGAGGCTACTTTGGAGACAAGACCCGAGGAGGTTTATGACATATATGAGATGTTGGCAACAAATTCACAACAAAAAGGGGTTAGGGGAAGAAGAGAGGGCATGCATGAGGTAAATGCTTCCACTTCTCCCAAATTAGCTTCAAGGGTTCATGAATTGTCTAGGAAGATGAATTTTTTACTTAAAAAGAATGTCTTGGTGAATGAGAAATGTGCTTTTTGTGGAGTGTTGGGACATGATGAGATGAATTGTTGGATGGCCCGGGGAGCGGGTGAAGGAGTTGGTTATGAGGATGTGAATTTTGTGGGGGAGGATTCCCAAATACTCAACCTAAGAATGACCTATACTCAAACACCTATAATTTGGGTTGGAGAAACCACCCAAATGTCTCTTGGAAGGATCCAAACACCTCCTCAAACTTGCCTAGACCTATGGGATTCCTAGGATACTAACCTAGACCACCACCATCTTTCCAATAAAATCAACCCCAACCACCACCACCCCAACAAGAAAACCAAGGTAAAAAGCCACTCTTAGATGACATGTTTATGCAATTTATGTCCAAGATGGAAGCTAGAGATGCAAAGGTGAATCAAGCTATTCAAGCTCAACAAACCAACATCCAAAACCTTGAGAGACAAGTTGGGCAATTGACTAAGGCAATGTCGGATAAAGAAAAGGGGAAGCTACCAAATACCTCTCAAGTAAATCCAAGAGAAAGTGTGATGACTATATCATTGTGAAGTGGAAAGGAACTTGAGGAGCTACGTGTGGGGGGAGGAAGCTAGCAAAAAGAGGGAGAAGGGAATTGTGGTGGACAAACCCAAAAATGGTGTGGACATTAAGGAAGAGGTAGTGCAAACTAAAGAGCCACATTCCAACCAAAATGATAAGGTAAAACCTTATGTGCCTCCAATTCTATTTCCTCAATGTTTGAAGGCTTGCACTTAAACCGAGGAATTTATGAAGTTTCTTGATATGTTCAAGAAGTTGGAATTGAAAATTCCTTTATTGGAGGTCATTTCCCAAATGTCTAAGTATGCTAAGTTCTTGAAAGAGCTAGACCAACAAGAAGAGGTTGGAGGAGTATGCTATGGTGGCATTTACCGGGGAGTGTAGTGTAATTTTGTTGAACAAATACCCTTCAAAGCTCAAGGATCTAGGGAGCTTTATCATTCCATGCACCTTTGGTAAATTGGAAAATGTGGATTCTTTGTGTGATTTGGGTACATCGGTCAACATAATGCCCTCATCCATCTACAAGAAGCTAGGGATTAGAGAGCTAGCACTACAACTGTGAAACTTCAACTTGCAGATCGATTAATCAAGCAACCACTTGGAGTTGTGGACAACATCTTGCTGAAAGTAGGTAAGTTCTTTTTTCCCCTCCAATTTTTATGTTTTAGATATGGATGATGCTTATGACACCCCTATCATACTTGGGAGACCCTTTTTGGCAATCAGTGAGGTGTGCATTGATTTGACTAAATGGAGCATAATCTTTAGAATTGGGAATGCATGTTTTTAAGAATGCACACACACAATTGTTTGATCATGATAAAAATAGGGTGCATTCTTTAGAAACATGTTAAATGATCTCTAAGGATAAATCTCTAGTTTGTCCAAAAGAAAGAGAGCTTGAGGACTCTAGTTCAAAAGAAAGGGCATATATGAAAGGGGTTAAGAGAAAAATTGAGAAATTTAAAGGGAAATAGAGTGATTATTGTTTGAAGGGTGAGTTTGTTGAGGGACAACATGTTTATTATTTTCCACACAAGAATCATTTTCTTTATAATCCCAAGATACCAATGGGTGGTCCTTTTACAATTTCTAAAGTGCATTCATTTGGTCCTATAGACACCATTTTGCATGACCATAAACACATCACTGTTTATAGGAAGCGATTGAGGCCTTTGAAGGGATCCACATGTAAGACTATTTGGTGGCCCAAATAGATCCTAACATACATCCAGAATAGCGTTAAACTACCTTTTGTCCCCAATGACGATAAACTATGGTTATCTTGCATTTGCATGTAATATATGTTTCAATTTCCATTGCAATTAGTGTAGAACCACATTTATTTTTTTTTTGCATGTTTTTGCCAAAATGGTGTGAGAGGTTATTCTTTTTAAGCATACACGCCATACACCTCAACACCTCTAGCATGTATATATTTGGTGTATTCCCTAACCTTTGTAGGTTTCATGCCAATGAGGGAATGGTGCATTCAAGCCAAACAAGCGACATTTAGAATAGCTTTCTAAACCTTATCCTTTTACTTTATGCTTTATTGATGCCATGGAACTTGTCCTCATGTTCTTTGTGATTGTTTAGGTTGATCCGGATTTATATTTTTGAACATTGAGGTCAATGTTCATATTAAGTGTGGGCGAATGGCTATTGATTGCTTCTTTGGGTTAATTGTGTTGATATGCCTTGTTTTGCTCATTTTCGTCAAAAATGCTCGAAATTTTTGCTTGAATTAGGGTTTTCAAATTTTTTAGAATGCATCAAATTCAACATGAATAGACTGTGAATTGAATTGGTTAGAGGAATTTTGTAGTGTATTAATATGCTTTTAAAATGATTAATTAAGAAATGCATAATATGTGAATAATTTTTGTAATTTGGCATTTTGAGGTCAAGTTTCTTTATCAACAACTTTAGTCTATATATGGGGGCATAAAAGTGGCTTTCAAATATGTTGCTAAGTGATTTTTAAGCAATTGTGCTTAAATGATTGAATTATGTCTGGAAAACTTTTGGTGTAGACTTGGACATTCATTGGATGAAAGATGCCTATTTCTGAATGCGTGAAATAGTGAAAAATTCTCCTTGAGGGTGAACCTAAATGAGGACAACCGAATGGGGCTCTAACCTTGAGGTGGAAAAGTTTAGTACACCCAAGAAATCATAAATAAGTATTTTTACACAAGGACCCTTAATTTGCTGATTGTGTTTATAACACCCAAAAATAAGAGAGAAACAAGCAAAAGGTTCGTGCAATGAAGTTAATTGTGAAAGAAAGCAATTTTTTGTGAAAAGTGAATGAATGAGGTTAAGTTTGCTCTAAAAACAAAAGGAAATTGTGTTTTGAACTAGAAATGGGGGAGATAAGCCTTATAGATGCCAACAGACTAGGGGATTTGATAGATAAACTCTCGAAATTGCAACTTCTTAATGCCGTGGTTTGTGTTTATAAATGGAGTAGCATTGCCTTCCTCTCTTGATCATTTTACTTGCCTACTTGTATGGTATAATATTTCTTTTGCCTCTTTGATTTGAATTTTATTCTTGCCCCAGGATTTAAAATGGTTTGCTTGGGGATAAGCAAACAAGTAAGTGTGGGTGAATTTCATGTATTCTAAATTTACATATTAATTCAAGCAAAAAATTATCGATTTTCATCCTTTAAATCATGACTTGGTGGTAAAATTCTTATAATATTTGTGATTATTGTAGGATGTTGAATTTGGGTAGAAATGAGTGCAAAAATGTGCAAAAGGGATGCAAAATGGCAAGGCTTCAAGAAAACCCATGAAAAGTTGAAGAAAATGAAGATTTCATGAAGTAGATATGTTGCACGGCCGTGCAACTCAACTTGCACAGCCATGACATTGGTCGTTTGGTCGTAGGCATGCTTAACGCATACTTGCATGGCCGTGACGTTAGCCGTGGGCACGCTTAAGAAACAGAAATATTGCACGGCCATGCAACTCAACTTGCACGACCGTGACACTTGCACAGTCGTACAATTCGACAGTAAAGAGAGAGAAAGTGACAGAATGCACCAAAGTTTGTGGGGACCAAAGGTATGATTCAAGGACATTTTTAGGATATTTTTGATGAAATAATGTTTGGGCTTGCTAGAATAGGTTAGTGGACAAAAGAGGGTTGATTGTGTAATTGAAGCTCTGACAGTGTAATTGAAGGTTTTATCGTGTAATTGAAGGTTTGCCCATGTAATTGCAATTTTGAGCCAACAAGTAGACAGGAATGTTGCATGGCCATACAACTCAACTTGCACGGCCTTGCAACCCCAAAAAATTGTGTATTTTGATCCAGGAATGTTGCACGACCGTGCAACCCAAATGGCACTGCCGTGCAATGCGACAGTGAAGAGAAAGAAAGTGACAGAATGCACCAAAGTTTGTGGGAACCAAAGGCATGATTCAAGGGAATTTTTGAGACACTTTTGCTAGGTTTTGTGGGGGACTTTGAAGACTATAAATATGCCTCTTACATATCATTTTTGGCAACCTTGTACTTGAACATTAAAGAAGAAAAACATTCTCTTTCAATTTCCATGGATGATTCAAGGCATTGAAGAGGATTGAAGAGGCTTCCATCATCCATTGAGACAAACTTTCTTCTTCCCTTTTTATTTCCTTTTTCTTTGTTTATGTTTTATCTTTATTGCTCTATGCCTAGCTTTGTAAATATGCTAGCTTATATTTTTTGTTAGGGTGTACAAATGTGAACCTTAGATTGATGTTGCTTTAATAGATGAATTATGTTATGGGTTTTGTGCTTTTAATGTTATATCTATTGTTTTGATGATTTAATTGTTAAATCTATTGATGGTGATGATTGTATGACTTGTTATTGATTGAATGATGTTGTGCTTAGCTACCACAATGTTGTTTTGAACAAGGCCAAGTGATGAATCGAAAGAAGAAGCTTGGGTTAGGTCTCTTACATATAACTTGTATAGATTTAGGATAGAAATATACCTATGCCTACAAGGTGTTCGATAAAAATCCCAAAATGACTTAATGGGCGTAGTTGGTTTAAGTAAGGCAGAAATGACCCTCCTAGACAATTTTATGTACGACTTGAGTGACCTCGAGAGAGGCATTGGGATAGTCCTGAGGAGAGAAAACTCACACCCAATATGTTAAAACTCAATTTCATTCATTATTGCAACTAAACCCTTGGTTTTATCTCGAAAGCCTAACATTTTTCAATTATTGAGTACTTGCATTTTATTTCTTGCTTGCTTTTGTTTTGAAAACCCCCAAAAAAATCACTTGATGTTTACCTTTTCTTTTATCTTCTTTATTGACCATAATTAGATATGTTCCCTGTGGAAATGATACCCAAGGAAAACTCCTTAGGTTTTTATTACTACAATCGATTCTAGTGCACTTGCTAAAGGTCGATCACTATAATGTTTGGTAGGGATAATATATTGATAAATGTGGAACGAAATGGTAGAGAACGTAGTAAGTCGCGTTCTAAATTGAAGTCTGCATTGAGATGCTTTTACTATAAAGAGAAGGGGCACTTTAGAAAAAAACTGTTCGTAAAGGCAGAAGGGAATTGGGCATGGGTCGAATGAGAATGCACAGGTTGTAGTAGCTCAAAAAGATTCTAAAAAACAAGATAGTTATGACGAGGGAAAAGTAGGAGATGTTCTAACTGTCAGTACGACTGGTTATGTAGAATCTTGGATCTTAGACACTAGTGCTTCGTATCACATGGCTTATTCATGAGAGTTGTTCACTACTTTTAAAGAGTGGAATGGTAGTGTAAAGTTGGGAGATGATGGGGAGCTAGGTTTCAAAGGTAGTGGTTCGGTGCAAATTGGGATGTATGACGGATTGGTTAGGACATTGGATGCTTGGTATTTTGCTGGACTGTGAAAGAATTTGATCTCTGTGGGTACACTGGATAAAATTGGGTACACATTTTTTGGAAGTGGTGGAGTTCTTAGGGTGTCGAAAGGAGCTCTTGTGGTGATGAAAGGCAGATTGCAGCATGTGATTTATACATTGATGGATAGTTCAGTGTTGGGAACGACGACAGTGTCAAGATATATGGTTATTGATTATGTAGAGAAGAAGGATAATTGTACAGAGTTGTGGCATCGAAGATTGAGACATATGAGTGAGAAGGGACTTCCCATTTTGAGTAAGAAAGAGCTTTAAGGAGGTGCTGAGACCGAAAAGCTGAAGTTTTGTGAAACTTGTGTTATGGATAAACAACGCAAAGTGAAATTCAATATGTATAGTCACACTACTAAAGGGGTCCATAATTACATATACTCTGATTTATGGGGTCCTTCTCTGATGGAGTCTCATAGTAGATGCAGGTGCTATGTTACTTTTATTGATGACTTCTTTAGAAAGGTGAGGGTATATTTTCTGAAATCAAGTGATGAAGTGTTTGAAAAGTTCAAGGAGTGGAAGACTATGGTGGAGAAACGGACCGAGAAAGTAGTCAAGATACTCAAAATGGATAATGGGTTGGAATTCTGTAACAAAGAATTTGACGAGTTCTGCAGAAAAGAAAGTATAGTGAGTCACCACACTGTACGCTATACGCCACAGCAAAATGGAGTTGCAGAACAGATGAGCCAAACACTAGTACAACGTACTAGATGCATGAGGATAGACGCTGGGTTGTCAAAGCAGTTCTGGGCTGTAGCAGATAACACTGCTGCTTATCTGGTGAATAGATCACCATTGACTGCAATTGATTTTAAGACTGCTCAAAAGGTATGGTCCTGTAGAACCTCTAATTATTCTGACTTGAAAATATTTGGTTGTCCTGCATATGCTCATGTTAGCGATGACAAACTGGAGCCTAGGACAATAAAATGCATATTTCTAGGGTATGAAATTGGGGGTGAAAGGTTATAGGTTATGGTGTACTGAAAATAGAACCCCCAAAGTTTATTATTAGCAAAGATGTGACCCTTTGATGATTCTGTTATTTTTAGCTAGAGGAAGGAGTTAGATGATCTTGCAGGAAATAAAGAAAATGATCTGGGTGCTAACTAGAAGGTGGAGTTTGAGGTTGATGCTCCAAAGAAAAATGATGTGGATGACACACCTGAAGAACAACTCGTGATCGACCAGAATGATTCACAGATATAGCAGCAAGGAGACCGAGATGGGAAATTCGAAGGCCTACGAGGTATGTGGATTATGTGAGTGCTAATATTACTAATCCTGTTGCTTTTGCCTTAGCAGTGACCAAATAAATTGAAAGGAAGGAATCGAGGTCGTATAAGGAGGTGATGGAAAGTAAAGATTAAAAAAAGTAGCTAAGTTCCATGGATGAAGAGATGACATCATTGCGAAAGAATCAAACTTGAGAACTTGTTCCTTTGCTTGAAGAGGTGAAACCTGTGGATTATAAATGGATTTTCAGAATAAAGGATGAGATTTCAAATGATGAGCCACCTAAGTACAAATCAAGGCTTGTGGCGAAGGATTTTTTCACAGAAGAAGGGGATTGACTTCAATGAAGTGTTCTCACCTATTGTGAAACATAAATCTATTCGGGTCCTCTTAGCCATGATAAGCATTTTTAACTTGGAGCTTGATCAACTTGATGTTAAAACCGCTTTTCTGCATATGATTCTTAAGGAGAAAATTTATATGAAACAACCTGATGGATTTGTTGATTCTGAAAAACCTGATCATGTGTGTTTGTTGAAGAAGTCCTTATATGAGTTGAAGCAGTCACCTAGGAAGTGGTACAAGAGGCTTGATACATTTATGATTTCTTATGAGTTTATGTGAAATCAATATGATAGCTATGTTTACTTTAAAACGCCACCTGATAGTTCTTTTATATATATATGTTGCTATATGTGGATGACATGTTGATTGCAGCTAAGAATCGACCTAAAATTAACAAACTGAAACAATTGTTGAGTAGAAAGTTTGAGATAAAGGATTTGGGTGCAGTTAAGAAAATCTTGGGAATGGAGATATGTAGAGACATAGATGCATGCTTTTTGTGTGTTTCACATCAGAAATACATTGAGAAGTTGTTGCAAGCTTTTCATATGGATCACTCTAAACTGGTGAGTACTCCATTAGCCCAACATTTTAAATTTTATCATAATACATTGCCTAACACTGATGAGGAGGTGGAATACATCAAGAGTGTGCCCTACTTTAGTGTGGTTGGTAGTTTAATGTATGTTATGGTGTGTACTAGACCAGATCTTGTTTTTGTTGTTAGTGTTGTAAGCAGATTTATGAGTAATCCTGACAAAACTCACTGGGAAGCAGTCAAGTGGATTATGCATTATTTTAAATGTTCTAGTAGTGTGTGCTTGGTGTATGTGAATGAAAATGTATCTAGTGGATTGGTTGGTTTTACTGATTCTAATCGTGGAGGAGATCTCATGAAGAAAATGTAATACCCCGAATAATTTTTTAAAATTATTTTTGGATAATTATATTTGGAGTAATTATTTTGAATAATTATTGGTGGATAATTATTTTTGGAATAATTATTTTTGGATAATTATTTTTGGATAATTATTTTAAATAAATTTGGGTAAAAATTTGAATTTTTATTTTTGGTGATTGAAGAGTTAATTTTATGTTTTTAATGTTAATTGAGTGATTAATGAAGGTTAGGAGTCATTTGGATGTGTTTTGGATAAGTGAAATTGATAGAAAAATAAAATAGAAAATCTGAAAATCCGAGGCCGGACAACCTGTCGTCTACCATTGGTGGACAAAATGGCCTGTTGCTTGCCACTGGAGACCAGTCGTTCGCGCTTGTGTTGGTGTCGTCCGTCCATGTGACTCAAGTCGTCGTCAAACGACGAGTCGTTTCGTGCTAGAACGACCGAGCATTCACGCAAGGGAAGGAAACGACGCATCATCGAGCTCTGTCATTTGCGGCTTCCTTGTGTCGTTCACGCGTGTGTATGTGGAAGTGAGTGAAACGACGTCGTTTTGATCTTCAACTTTCTCTATTAAACCTAACGCGACACCACTTCGTTTTTCAGCCATATCTCTCTCATTTCTCACTCAAATTTGACGAAATTTGTTTCCTCTTGCTTCTGAGACGTTCCTCTACTAGATCTAAGGTATTTTATTCATTCATTTTTTATTTATGGCTCCTGTTCATCCTTATTTTTGGTTATTTCTATGTTTGGCCGAATTTGGGTTTTTGATGAGCTAGGGTTCGGTTTTTGTTGAATGTTTGACTTGATTTGGAGTTATTTATGATATTTATGAGTGTACGGAACATGGAGGAACATAGATTTGGCTTGAGTGATGAGAAATTGATGATTTATTTTAGGATTTATTTTTGGTCCAAAAATGAGTATTTCGGTTTGGGTTGTTTTAGGTTGATTTGATGAAAACTGAGATTATATTTGGGTTCATTGGACGATTTTGAGTGGGTTGGCACTATCAAAAATGTTGGGTCCTGCTCGAATCGGGTTTTGAGATATTTTTGAAATAATTTTTGTCGCGGGGACTAAGTTGTAAATTCTGATTTTTCTTAAATAATTGGAGGACTGGGTCTGATATTTTTCTTTGGGGGTTAGATTAGTAATTTTAAAAAAAAGTTTGGAATATATTTGTAATTTTTGAAATATTTTGTAATTTTGATAAATTGGAGGTTTTATTTGTAAATTAAGTATTTGGAGGATTTAATTATAAATTCTAAAAGTTTTGGGTTAATTGTTAATTTATAAAATTTTTGGGAATTAATTATTAAGTTTCGAGGTTTTAGGGACTAAAGTGTAATTTTACGAAAGTCGGGGACTAATTCGTAATTTTACACTAATTTTGATTTTTGGGCTGTGAGCGATAGATCTTCTATCAAAATAGGATTTTTGACGCCGATGGCGTCCGAGTCTGCATTTGCATTTCATATGTGTTCTGCATTGCCACAACCACGGTATTAATTTGTTCATATAAATATTTTGTTTCAGCTCGGTTCGGTTTCTGAGACGACCAGCCATCGACCAACGGTCAGTGAGTTTGGAAGTTCGGCATCCAGGTGAGTGGATGACAACTTCAGACACATAGACTGTGTCTCTTCCATTTATATGCGTTTTTATTGTGCTATCACCATAGCATGTAAATTGGACTAATCTAAGAATTGATTAAATTAAATAATTTGGATTATGTGAATAAATATTCACTTCTTTGTTTTTGAGAAAAATTACATATATATTTGTATATATGTTTTCCACTGATTTTGATGCTGAGTGCATACTATGTTTTAGGATAGTATGGATTTGAATGGAGATTTAAACTCTATTTTTGGTAAATTGATATATACGTAGGTATATATCATCTCTCTCTGTTTTAGTTTCTAACCTGTAAGTTTGTTCTATGACCCCTATTTTGGGAGTTTGACATGTTTTTCTGTAAATGGTATTTGACTGAAGTTTTGAATATCTTTTCGAAAGAAAGATTATGTTTCTGAATATATATATATTTATATATATATTTGGATTATGAAATTGATTTGGAAGATGATATATATACGCTATATCGTATATATCTGATTTGTTTTGATAAGCTCGGTCACATGACCGTTATGTTTTGGAGACGGGACACCTATGCTACAGGGTACATAGCTTTTGGTATATCAATGCATGTTATGGCCAAGCTATCGGAGCAGACGATAGCCATGTTGTCTTGATCAGACACATGAATGGATTATGGATTAGTGGCAGAGTCCACAATTATTATACGGTGGTGGAGTGACCCGGATCTCACCACATTATGTTTATGGTCCCTATCCGTGATATATTTTTTTGACTACGGTATTTATGAAATACGTTTTGATTTTTAACGGTGGTGGGGCAAATCTCAATTAAGGGCGATGGTGGGGAAAACCTCATGAATTGAGTTTAGGCAAATCCCACATCTGCAGGTTGAGTATAGGAAAATCCCACACTGATAAGATATGATTTTAAAAATAATAATATTAGTATTATGATGCCTACAAGGTAAATTTTTGATTATGAGGTTTTGAGAAAAAAACTATAAAGATTTTGAGTTCTGTTTTTGAAACGATTTGGTAACAACTTTAAAAGAAAGAGTTTTCAGAAGTTTTGAAGTATTTTAAGATGTTTTGCTTGAAACCTTTGTTAAAGCAACATGTTTTCGAAAGAATCTTATTAGGATTTTAAAGCATATGAGCTTTAGTTATTTTGAAAATATTCTAAAAAATAATGTCTGCGTGATGAAGTTTTGAACTCTGATAAGAGTCTTTGGTAAAAGAGTTTTGGATTTCTGAAGTACTGAGTACAACTTAAAAGGTTTTCATTTTAAAAGCTC
>CAODLS011861392.1:0-10326 GCA_948243855.1 Flueggea neowawraea
CCGCCTGCCGCTCCTCCGGTGAACGGATTCGTTCAACGGCCGCCTCCTGGGCCTCTCTCTCCGTATCTTCCTTCGCCAGCGTTCCAAGTGGCTGAATCGCCGGTGTCCGTTTACATGCGTTACCTGCAGAACTCGATCTGCTCCGATTCGAAAACGCCGCCGCCGTCGTTCTCCGGATTCTCTCCGTTGGCACCGCTGGTGTCTCCTCGGTGGAACAATTTAGCTCCTCAACAGCAACAGATTAATCAGCAACAGCCTTTTGTTCCACCATCACCGCATCCGGGGATGGTTCCGCCGTCTCCGCCTCCACAGTTTCAGATTCCAAACTCGCCGGGGATGCAGTTCGGTTTCTTGAATTCTCCCAAGTCGCCATATCCGTTGCTCTCCCCAAGTTTGTTGCTGTCGCCGTATTCGTTTCCGCTCTCACCAACAGTTCCTCTGCCGAGCCCTGGATGGAGGGGGCTTTGATGTTGGTAAGGGAAAGTTTGCATCTTTGTTTTGACTATGGCGAATTGATGTTTAGGTTCTTAGGATTACATAATAGTTTATTGTGTACATAGAAGGGGAGCAAGTTAATTGCGTTTCCGGGTGTTGGGAAGGAAAGGCTTCTGACACCGGCTGATGTAGAAGGTTGTTTTTTGTTGTAAATTGATATCAAATGACAATTTACATAGGTATAGTTTTGATATTGCTTTTGTGTAATTTTACTCAAATGTAGTTGAGTCTTGTTGTTGTCCTTGATGTTCTACAACTGTTTTATCATTTAAAACTTTTTGCTGCACTTCATTTCAAATAATATAATGTATTCTCGTTTCTAATTGTGTGATTTCATTCGTTCAGCTAATTTGGGAGCTTTTTTTGGTTAGTCGCTTAATGAAGTAGGTTGCAATTATATATTGAATGGCTTTTTTCAAGCTCTGAATTAGTTATGCTTTTTCTGGAATTTTGAGAAGCATGGCCTTATAAACTGTTCGTGTTTTTAAAGTTTGCTGGTAGCTACTCATTGAGCAGGTACCTCATGGTATCAAAGTCTTTCATATTGTGCTGGATATGTGATGGTGGTATAATATGTCATATGTTACAGAAATGCCATCCAGCTGACAGACATGAGACAAACAACTGTGATGTGAGTAACTGTTAGTAGTTTGTGGAGTGGGCTACTAAATCAGTTGGGCCGCTTCAATTAATGCTTGATCTTAGGGTTATCAATCTGACTTTGCTTTGCAGCAATCACTAACTTTACTTCTATTTTGGGTTATCAATCTGACTCGTGCTTATTGAAGTCCCAGAGCAGGATTTTTCGATGTGCAATTATCACTACCTTTTGCTTTTTCTTTCTTGCATATCAACCTTTGCGCCTATAGATTTTTTGTATGTGCGCGTGTTTTCATTTATTGCTATTTTTACTTTTCCTTTCTCTGGTCTTATTAAATGCATATATTGGTCCCCATTGTTTGTTCTGTGCTTGTGCATGTTGACTCGGTTTTCTTTTAAGTTTTTGTTTTTTTTTGTCCTGTAAATAGCCATGATGGGGATCTTTTATCTTCTCAGAAACTACTAAATTAGAGGTAGAGGAGAGTGGAAGTAATATTCTCAGAGTGATGCTCTTATTGCTCAAGGAATATTTATACTTTGGAGTTTTTGTTTTTTAGGGAAAGACAGCAATTGAAAGGTACGTAGTTTGGAGTGGTGTTGGTGGTGGGTTCACCATCGTGGAGTGACTTAACCCTAACACTTCATTCGATATCAGCAGACAGTAGGCTTCTTATGCTTTTCTGTTTGCAGGTAGATGACTTGCACCTATGGAGATGGAATTTTTTCCTGCAATGGTGCATACTAATACATTGAATTTGCATTGGTTTTCCTTGTTATCCCAACTTTGGTAGAACACATAGTAGGCAGCAGTTAAGCATCTGCATACTTCATGCTTGCATGTAATGCAATCATCCTTTTTTCACATTTGATTTTCAATTCAATCAATAAGCAGAGGTTGGGTGCTGACTTATGTTATCTGAAGTAGCTTCACTGTGAAATATGGTATCTATTGAGCCCGCAGGGGCTTCTTTTGAGACACAAGCCTCGGAAGCTACCAATGTTGTAAACTGCACACGGTTGTCTTCCAGTTTAGTTAAAGGAGTTTTCGTGCCCAAGCTGTTGGATTTGGAATCTTCTACTGGCGGTTATTTCTTTACAATGTTGACAATGGACATCAATAGATCAAGATGTTAGTATGGCGTCATGTTTCCTTAAATTTGTGGCAGTTGTCTAACATCTTTTAGGGCTTGATTGGGACACTCCTAGATAGCATATTTTGTATAACTATTTTTATTAAAAAATTTATTTATTTCTTTATTTTTTATTATGCAATCATTAAAAAATCTACTAAACCTATATAATATACTACCCTTGTCAAACTAGTTGTTAATCTGCAAGAATGGATCTCTCATTTTCTGTGGTTACGGTCAAGTTGGTGCGTTTGTCTTCTTGAAGAATATATATATATCTGTGTGGCAAAGTTGCGCAGACGATGAGGGTGAGGTTTGGTTTTGAGGTTTTTTAAAATCAAATCGAATTCTCTTCCGATTCTCGAATTATTTCAACTGAGGCATACCAAACTAATCAGTTAACTAAATCTCAATTCAGTTTTGTCTGCTGGGTAGTCCTAGTAGGCGAGATTAGAGACTTGGTCCTCGAAATGACCGACTTAACTACATTCTATACGCGCAAAATTTTCGGTTCGAAGACGACTTTCTGAATTGCAGTATTAGTGTTGAAGATTGGCCCCATCCCGAAAAGGAAAAGGTTGATATTGAAAATGTCGTACAAATGCATTCTTCCTTGTTTTTTGTGTTTCAGTGAGAAAGCAACTTCTCTGTTTGATTGTTTATTGACAAAATGAGAAAAATCAACTCTGTTTAATTTGTTTCAACTCTCTTTATCCATGGTTGGCTCTCTAATTGAAACTCTAGCGCTCATCGGTCGTCACTCGTGTAAATATATAATATATTTCATTTTCTGTTTTGAAATAGTAACTATAATACATGACGAGGCAGAGCCACTTAAACTAGTGATTAGTTATTACTAATCGTCTCCTTGACTGTGCTTACGCATGATATCATCTCAGGCGACAAGATAAATTAAACAAGTAGAGCAAGTTTCTTTTTGTTCATTTATATTATTGGGTTAATCACACTTTGCTTATTGAACTAGGTATTGAATTAGAAAAATATAAATCACAAATCAAACCGTTAAGAGCGGAAATCAAAAATGTTGGAAATATATAATTGGAGGGTCCTAAACATTCACATAAGTTGAAATTCTTAAAGCGATCGGTTGTTGAATATAAAATTGGTAATCGGATAGGGAGGCCAGGAAATCTGTGATTGGTTTGGTTTTGTGTATCATATCATTTCATCTGTATAAGTCTCTGTCAGTCCATTTTTTTTGGTGGGTTCCATTTTGACAAAGTCCAACTTCATCCATGGGGGATTACCGCAACTAAGTCAAAGATAAGAAACGAATGTGCGTGGGAATGTTCAATCTTTTCCTCGCTTTTGCCTTCATTCTCTTCTCTCCCTGCTCTCCGACAAAATTTGTTCTCACCCATTGCCATTGCTATTACTAAACTTCACCACAACTTTTAGTCTAATTGTGTTATTGCCTTAGTCATTTAGTTTTAATTGAATTTCAGGTTCGCATATGCATTTGATGAAAGAGGAATGCATGGGGACTTGTTGCAGCAGCCATGGATTCCCGTAATTTCCTTGCCTATGCTTCTCTTTCCAGGCGGATACCCCCCCTCCATAATTATTTCACTCTCTTTTAGTAAGTAAATTTTAACGGACAAAAGCTTGTCGGTTATGCTAAATAAAAAGAAAAAAGGCTTTCTTCGCAGTATTGTTGACTGGAACAGTAACTTTGAAGGAGTTTAAGCTAAAATCGATAACAACAAATATTCGTTTCTTTTTCTTCATTATACAGACAAGCCTTTCAAAGCCCCAAATTTCCGTCCATTTTGAGATAATATTGAACAAAAAAAAATTAAAGTGTTGGTTTCAGACTTTATAGTTTAAGTCACAATTACGATATTACTCTTTTTAGATTATATGCAGGACCTTAAAATCATAATATATTACAAGATGATTGATGAGGAAAGGCCAACTCTCACTTGGGCAGGTTGAGGAGTCACGTTTTCTCATAGTGTACTGTAACCAGCAATTTGACCAGAAATAAGAAAATGCCAAGTGAAATGCAATTATTGGCTGCATTGTCTTATAAATACCACACACATTTGATAAAGGAAAAAACACCCTTTTCTGCTCATTTTTTTATTTGGATTTTTTTCCCGACTTTTTTAATATTTGATGAACTTAAAAATAATTTGGACAACAATACCTGCATCATCAGAACAGCAATATTTATACAATTTGAAAACATGAATTTTCAAAAAACGAGCACTAAATAACAACAGCAAAAATGGTTCACTAGAATGGCTTAAAGAGCCAATGATGCTAAGAACTACTTTATTTTAAAATTAAATGACTCCATTAGTTTGTTTTTGTGGGTGAAAGCAAGAAGTCGAAGTTACATAAGCGGTCAATTTGATAGAACGGTAAAAATACGAAAAGAATATAAATAAAGAATTCGAAACTATTATTTGTTTTGTGTTATCACATGGTTGCTGAAGTCATTATAATTGTGTTTTTGACCAAACATAGTGAGCAGCGAAGAAGACAAAGAAGCATCCTTCACACTGTACCTTTACAGTTTACTCCTACAATGACTCCAACCAAAATTTCAACCAAAAAAACAGAGACGAGAGTAGGTGGCTTCTTTGACGGGCCGTGTCCTTTCTCTTCTTTTTAGCATCAAAACCGAACCGATTCACAAACCCAAATCAAATCGACCCAATTGTGACCCTTCTCACAGGGCAAGATCCCACCACACAAATACAATCTCCCACCACAGACATAACAATTCATTTTTAGTGGATCATTACATTATAGATCTGCAGAGAGTGAAGTGTGCGTTTTTATTTAGCTTCCCATAATGGATAAAAGCTGTCAATCCTCTGCCGACTCTACCAGTAGCAGCAGCAACAACACTAATCAATACCTCAAGAACCTTAACAAGCTCTCTCACAAGATCTCCAAACCCGTCATCTCCAAGAAACCTCCTTTTGATCAGAACTTCAACCCACAACCTCCGCCGCCTCCTCAGCCGCAACCGCCGCAGCAACAGCAACAACAGCAGCAGCAGCATCAGCCTCCGGTTTATAATATTAATAAGAATGATTTCAGAGACGTGGTTCAGAAGCTCACCGGATCTCCTGCCCATGAAAAATTCTCTACTCCTCCACCTATTCAACCTCCTAAGCCTCCCAGCTCTCGATTGCAGCGTATACGCCCTCCTCCTCTTCCGCAGATTAGCAACCGTCCTCCTTTGCTAAACAGCGCCGTGACTCCTCCTTACCAACTCCCGCCTTCGCAGCCGCCGGTGAACCCTTTATCCGCTTCAAATACCTTCATTCACCGCCCTACGGCTCCTCTCTCTCCTTTGCCGCCGTTTCCGGCGGTACATGCTGCGGCTGAATCGCCTGTCTCTGCTTACATGCGTTACCTCCAGAACTCAATCTCTGCCATAGATTCAAACAAAGGCTTCTCGGGATTCTCACCGCTGGCCCCACTGGTTTCACCTCGCTGGAACAACCAGAATCAACCGCCGGTTCTCACTCCCCCGTCTCCAACCTCGGGGATGGTAGCTCCGCAGCCGCCTTTCCAGCTTCCGACATCGGCGGTTCCGTTTGGATGCTCAAATTCGCCGAAGTCGCCTTATGCGTTTCTCTCTCCGGGACTCCTGCTTTCGCCGTCGTCGTTTCCGCTGTCACCGACTGTGCCTCTGCCAAGCCCAAAGTGGAGAGGACTATAAAGTTTGAAACCTTTAAAGTTCAGGTAAGTGTTGATGCCCTGTTCTGCAAAGACGACGACGTTTAATTATAGGTATTAGGGTTAGGGTTTTAAATTTGATACCTTTTTGTGTACATAGTGGGGGGCCTGGGGGCTTAATTGGATTATAATTATTATTATTAGTCTAGTTGCTGGAGCTGGAGAAGTGTCTGATACATGTTGTTTGTTTTTGTTTTGTACATGAACTTCAAAAACATGCCCAAATAGGAAGAAGTTGAGAATTTTTTTGTTCGAACTTGTTGCTTTTGTTGGATATTTTGAGGAAAGTAACTGAATTTATAGTCGAATGTTTTATTTTTTTTTGTTTAGTTAGTTTTTAATCAATTGAAGAACCGTCTTCTATGTTGATAACTGTTGGTTCCCTTTAGGCTTTGTTTGGATGGGTTTAGAAAGCATAGCTAGTTATGTAGTCTGTATGAATTCTGTTTTTGTTGCGGTGCCAATGGAGTTTTGGATGTCAATTATTTCAGCGAGGGCTAATGAGCCCTGATTTGTAATTTTTGGAACTGTGGAAGCACGTATTTCTTGTCTCTCTCTCTTGGAATGGAAATATATTTGCAATTTTTTCATGGGGACTGGAATCGTGCTCATAGTGGCAAAGACTTGTTGAGGGTCTTGTGTGTTCTTCAACCGGATATTGCAAAGGTAGTTGTTTGGGAGCCATTATGGATGGACTTAGCTCAATTGACTTGTTTGATCATCTTGAATTTTGTTATGTAATGGAAAATGGAAAGAAGTTTACATTGGAGAATTTTTCCTTAGGTTTGGTAGATTTGCACTTGAATGACCTTTTGAAAGAGTGTTTCCATTATGACCACACCTTTCAAAAATCTTTTGCTAATTATAGTTTGAGGGAAGTAGTTGCATGCTTTGTGGGGTTTTAGAGCTTGATTTGTGTCTTGTTGCTAATATTTTTCATTGGACACTTTCTCAGGAATGGGGTGTAGTTATACTGTATTCGTATATGCATATACGAATAACAAAAATAGGACACAACATGAAACTATGTGGCTACCTGCTTCATTCTCTTGAGTTCCAGGAACACCTCATGCATGTAGTTCTTATAGTAAGAAAAAAAATCATAAATAACTCAAAGAAGTCTACCGATTACCAAATGTCACAAGTCTTGCAGTAATGTTATTCGGTGCATTTGGTGAAGGTATAAGAATTTCGAACTTGACTTGCATTAGTTCATGCAGACCGCAGTGGTCTTCTTGTTTGTTGATGTTTCATCTTCTGGAGAAAAATGGGTTGCAGTATTATTGATGAAAGGTCGTCCGTCATTACCTAATTGACATCTAACGCTGGTAAGCTTTCATTTTTCTCCATATTTTCTGACACTATCTGGTCTAGGGTAGTGAGTGTTATCATGCAAGTGTATTGTGATTTTGGAAGTCAATTTCTTTTTAAAAAGTGTTTAGAATGAGTGGTATGTTGAGTACTGGGAGAGGCTCAATTTGGTTCACCATGGTTGCATGTCCTAAACATCAGAATAGGACAATCTGGCACCATGTCCATTCGATGTTTTAAGGGTGGCAGCAAGGGAATGTGGGGATTTGATTCTTCACATGGGCAAAGATTTCTTTTTCACCAAATATTTGCAGATCAATTTGCTTTTTCATGTTTTCACTTTTCTAAAATCCCCCAAGTTTATCAATCCCTCTGCCAAAATAAAGCATCATTGATGCTTTATGTTGCTTTAGACTACTTTTGAAGGCAGTTTATAGGTGGGATTTAGAAAACTCTAGTTGTGCTTCCTGTAAGATCTTGTCTGGTTCTTTTCGCCATCCAAATACTGTTTCTTTGGCCGCGTGTGTCGCGCCTCTGATATTAATCTGATGCCGACTAGACCACTATTGAAACGCAGCTACGCTACACACTGAATTTAGAACAAATTTTTGTTGTTTTAACTCGATTGAAGATAATTCACCTTTACATTTTTTTATTGTTAACAGATATCGACGATAAAATAATTTCGCTCAATATAAAAAACAGCACAAACTTGCTTTCATATTTTTATCCAAAAATAAAAGTACATTTTTTATTTTTATTGTATATATTATTAATGAAGTTATAAGTTTGTCTTTATTTAATTTTTATGTTAATTAATTTATTAATTATAAATATAATTAATTAAAAGATATAAATAAAAAATTATATAAAATTAAATGATTTTAATTATTAAAATTATTATTTTTTAATTTAGTAAAAATTAATTAGTGTTTATTAAATTAAGATGGAAGGAGGATTAAACTCATAAAGTGTTGTGGGTTTCTGACTATTTGAGTCAACGCTGATAGCTGATGGTCTAGGTGGGAGAATTCCCGACCGTTTTATATTTTGATGCACAAGAATCCTATTCTTTCTCAGAATCCTCCAATTGTGGTCGTTAATTGGCCATGTTGGTGCAATAAACTTTGCATAAAAGGTGTACATCTTAACGGGCCATTGTTACTTTTGCTGTTGTTGTATTTACTTATTTAATTTGTTTGTTTTATTATATATGCAAAACCTTGATTCTCGAATATGGACTGCAGAATAGTCGCAATAGTCATAATTTGTCCGACACTACGGAGGAAGTGTCCCAAAATGTTGGACATGGACATCGCAACTATGAAGTTAGGATGTAGATACCATGGTGCCGTTAAGTGTTAACGATTGTTCTAAGACAATGCGAATATTAACGATTGTTCTAAGTGTTGGGTTTTTTAGGTCCTTTCCTATATGGAGAAAATTCAAATTTCAGAGGTTTATATTTTGGTTGACCCATTAGGGTTATTTATTATATTTCAGCAGCTAAAAAGGGAGAATGGAGAGAGAGTGTCTCATTCTTGTGCAGCCAAAAGAGAGAAAACTTGATAGAATTTTCTGCTCTAAAGTTCAACTCGTCCAGCCTCTTTCACTTGACCTTTGAAGGCTTGTTTGTGTTCTGATCGTTGTAAATTTTTAAGAGCTTCTTCATCGCTGTGTGTTCTTGAAAGTGAACAGTAAAAATTGGATTTTGACGGTTGGTTTGTGAGTTATTGGGTCGAGAACAGAAGCTGTTTGGGTTTGGTTTCAGCGGTGATGGGTCTGATTATTCTCCTCGTTTGGAAGGGTTTCTGTGGTCCGATTGTGCTGATTTTTGGTCAGTAGATGAAGGACATTTGAAAGTTTATTCTGGCCAGAGGGGATTGGCTTTTGAGGTCGGGAAGGCCGTTTTTGTTGGAAGAACCAAAGCTTTTTGTTTGAAGAACCAAAGCTTTTTGTTTGTTCTCTTTACCCTCAACTTGTTAATCTTATTTATTGGTGTTGTGGTTGTGTTTATTGGTGCTTGTAGCACTTTTTGACTTGTGTAGCTGCTGTAAACACTGTTGATTATAGTGGAGTTTTTTGTCTTGAACTGAATAGTGGTCCCATGGTTTTTACTCTTCAATTTGAAGGACTTGTTGCATGTTCTTTGATTGTTGTGATTTATTTTTGTACTTGTTAGGCTAGTCTATATTGTGCTCCTCTAGTGGACTCAAAAACCCAAAAGCCTTGCATCGAATTTCAAATTTTGTTGCTATAACTTGACAAATTTGATATCTGCAATTGTGTCGGGGAAAGGGCGCAAAAAGGCAACACAACAATGCCCAAAAACTAATTCCAAGAAATATTTTCCCAAAATTGACTGAACAAAAGGAGCACAATATAGACTAGCCTAACAAGCACAAGAATAAATCACAACAATTAAAGAACATACAACAATTTTTAACGTAGAAAACTCTTTCTAATTAAAAGATAAAAACCACGGGATTTTTCTCTGGTCCAAACAAAATGCTCTACTATAATCAACAATGTTCACAATAACAACACAAGCAAAAAAACGTGCTACTAGTACCAATAAATACAGCCACAACACTAATAAACAAGATTAACAAGTTAAGAGTAAAGAGAACGAACAAAGAGCTTCAGTTCTTCCAACAAAAACGACCTTCTTGACTTCAAAAGCCAATCTCTTCTGACCATAATAAACTTCCAAATATCATTCACCTACTAACCAAAAATCAGCTTAATCGGACTACAGAAACTCTCCCAAACGAGGAGAACAATCAGACTCGTCACTGTTGAAACTAAACCCAAATAGCTTCTATTCTCAACCCAATAACTCACAAATCAACAGTCAAAATCCAATCTCACCATTCACTTTCAAGAACACACAGGGATGCAGAAGCTCTCCTGGACGAATTGGACTTTGGAGCAAAAAATTCTCTCAAGTTTTCTCTCTTTTTTGGTGGCTACACAAGAATGAGACACTCTCACTCCATACTACCCTGGCTGCTGAAACATAACAAATAACCTAATTGGTCAACTGAAATATGGGCCTTGAGAATTTTGG
>CAODLS011861487.1:0-10376 GCA_948243855.1 Flueggea neowawraea
AGTTTGTGATCAATCCTGTAGGATTGGCTGATATTCTGGACTTTCCCCTCTGCTTCTAAAGCTGGAAACGCAATTTCATCTTCCGCATCACTGTGAAATTGATTTCGGAACTGCAGGACATAGAAGCACTGGCGGAATTCCATTAGGACTCCAACATTTTCAGCCAACTGTGAAGAACAAAAGACAATATAATCCAATTCCTTCTTGATAGCCTTGTGGAAGTAAAACAGGAGGTCCACTGGCACTGGTTCATTTGTAAGGGAAGTTTCAGAGTTCACTTTTCCAGGTAATTCAAAAACAGGATGCAATGTCCTCCTCATTTCGGGAAAAAGTACATGCAGATTTATTTCACTTGAGTAGGATGTCCCATACTTCTGATTTTTCTGGGAGGCGAATGATGAACAAGACACAAGCATTTTTCCCTTATCAGCAGATACTGGTTCTAGTTTACCAGGCTTGAACTCTTGATAAGGTGGAATATTTGAGTGCAAGGAAGAACATCCAACAGATTCCTTGATTTGTTCAGGCAGAAGTGAGCATCTACTCATGAATATTTTCTGCAATTCTTTCCCAAAATTTTCAATCAATGCGAAACCATTGAAGTAACAGAGAAGAAAAGGATTTATTGGGCACAAATTCTCCCTGGTTTATGCCATCTAGTATGGACTTGGATTCATTCTCTGATAAATGAGCTGCAAACCAAGTGATTACACACTTCAGCAACCCAAGTGGCATCACATGAAGGCTCATGTATAAAAGCTGTAGCTGTGTCTTGTTGCTGCAGTTCCTACTAATAATAGGAAACACCTGAAAACAGTGAAACTTGTGAGTTGGCAATATTGCATACGTTTGATGAAGGGCAGACTATCAGAAATCAAAAACCAAAACTTGTAAAGCAAAACTAATAGGTTGAAAACAATGACCTCTGCTTCCTGGAAGCGAAATTGCTTGCCAATATCCATCATAAAAGACTCCAGCTCCTTGCAAAGTTTCTGAAGAAATTTACTCAAAGTTAAGCTAGTCTGAGCATCACACTGTAGCAACTGGTGTAAACTTTCAATACATTTTTCAATGGAGGACTGTTCAGCAGCTGAGAGATGGAAGTGGTCATCTCCAAGTTCATTTAGCACGGGGTAAAAGAATTTCTTCACTGCATTGCTGTTTATCACAAAATGGAGAAGCGAAGGAAAAAATTTTGGTTGAAAGAGATCGGGACATTCAATGTGAAACATGGTCAATGGAATTGTGTCCATGGAAAGCAAGTACTTCAGCAAAGAATCAAAATTACCTGTAGAAGATAACAACATCGGCAAGAAACTTTATTCTGAAAACTATTGAGTCTACATCTAGAGTATTATTTGAACTTTTCATTAGATATAACTGTTCCAGAATTTCTCTCAAATCCGTCTGGATTGCACCATGCCAAAGATGCAGACTGTCAAATAGATTATTTCCTACATCAGTTTGTGCAGTACGTGCTTTCTTTCCTCGCCAGTTGTCTTCCATAAGTCTCTTAGAGTGCAGTTGCAATAAACTTTTCACATGAAGAGATCCTTTTCTTGTTGTGCTCAGAGATCCAGAAGATAATTGATCATCTTTATTAATCCAAGAAATCACCACCTTCAAAAAATAATTAAAATAGTCAGAATGACGAAATTCTGTCAAGTTAGATTAACAGTTCATGATCTACCTCAAGCAGTGATTCCTCCGGTACTATCTCTCTAATACAATGAACAACTTCCATTTGTTTTACTGGACAAAGAAAGGACATCATCCACGGAAGCAAATCCTCCAGAAGAATAATAGGAATACTGTAAATGAATTGCCAAACAAATGAGGACTGCTGCTCAGGAGAGAACTGCTTCATAAGCAAAGGAAATACCTGCACATTCACATATATGTGCATCATAGTCAGGTTATACATAAGCTCATTAATTTGAATTACATTTCCAATTATTCATATTGCTAGCCCATTTGGATTATATTAAGCAAATCATTGATACCCGAGTCTTGCAGTTTAACCTAGTAAACATGCTGTTCACCCCTTTTCCCCTAACTTCAGCAGAAACAAAGAAAAATATTCCAGATGGATTGAGTTCATTTAATCTCTAAAAATGACATAAGCCAACACATAATGACAATCTTTTCAGGCATTAAGTCGATCAAATGCAGCAACATAAAAACTGCTTGTTGTGATCTCTCCATAAAGTTTCTCATAGTTCGTACGGACATTCATACCTCCCATGTCCCTCATTTGGATAGAGGCAGGCTCTATCTTTTCCAAGAACTGCCACCAAGAGTATGAACATCATGTGATAAATTACTGCACATGGCTTATTTAAAAAATAATCCACTTTGACATGCTAGTGACCAAAGAGTTATCAAATAACAAGAGTCTATAGAGGGGCAATCGATTTACTTTGAGAATAAATAATAAAGAGGACCTTGATAGCAATTGGTCATCATTTATCTCACCACCAGTACACAATTAATCCAAAATATCCACACTTTTTATTACGAGGAATACTTTGTAACTAATGATTCACATCAGACAATATAATATATAGAACTAAGTACCCACAATGTATTTTACATAAAAGTTCCGATAACATCATTAAGGACCACATGAATAACAATTCGGGATAATAAATGTAACATAAAGTAAATGCATAGGGGCTGTCCCTTTAACATATTCCAGAGAAACCATAACTATTGGCTTCTCGATCAATAGGAACAGACATAAAAAAACAAAAGTTCCCCCACTTCAATGAAGCAGATTCTGTGTAGAACTATAGGAACCAAAAGGTATAAATAAAGCTAGGAAATATGTTCCACAATGACTGCATTGAGTGCATGCTCGCAGATTGAATCAGACATGATATACACAAAGAGATGATTGAACTGATGACAGACTATAAACTATTACCTGCTGCTCTTCTTTTAGCATATGCTGGCAGATGGAGCGTTCCAAGTTACAGATGCAAATCACAAGTTCTTGAAATGGCTTCAAATCTTGTCTACTTTCCTCCAAACCATTCAAGAAACGAAAAATCAAATCAAAGAGACCATCTATTCTGTCATGTTCAAGTGAATATGTACACGCGACATTTTTAACATGAATATCAAGTGCACCACTGTTCATGGTACCATTTTGGTGCCATAAAATGGTGCTGCATTGGAGTATTTTTACACCAAAAAATACACCATTTTGGTGTTATAGAGGTACATTGGAGTTGCCCTAAGGAGAGTTTTGTAATGTCCAGCTCAAATACTAATTAGATTCCTGAAAAGGTTTTTAAGGCCATTTTTAATGTTTTGAGTTTGGAGAAGAGATTTGTGTTGACTCAAATTAATTTACCAAATTGTATGTAATGCACTTTCAAGATATTTTTGTTTGAGCTTAGACAAAAGACTTACTTGAACTCAAATTAATTTACCAATATGCATGTAATGCATATTTGAGATATCTATATAAATACTAGAGCAGCTTATATTGATGTTAAAATTTTAATATTTGGAGAGCTTTGATTTCAAAAAAAAAAATTGATATTTGGCTTATTAAAACTACGACATTTGTCATCACATTTTCTTGAGATCTATCCATCTTTCTTGATGTTCTTTCTCTTTCTTCATCTTCTACATATGTTAAAATTTTGACATTTGACTTTTTCACAAAAAAAAATAGAAAAATTATTTTTTGTCAATATAAATGACATTTTATAAAATAAAAAAAAATATTATTTTGTTCTATATATGTCCTATTAAATTGTTGGTGCACTTTTATTATTAATTACATATAACTTATTCCACTAGAATAAATAAGGTTAACATAATAAATTATCACTACAATTAATATATTTTTAATTTAATTATTTTTTTAATATATGCATTCTTTGAAAAAAAAGAGAAGTAACATTATATTATTATTGTTTTTGGTGTACAGTGTACACTGTTGTTTTTGGGAAATCTTATGTGAAACATGGCCATCAAATGGGGAGTTGAAGCTGACTTCGGTATTGTTTTGTATTTACCAGTCTCTTTCTCCCCTGTTGGAGTCTTCTCCTTGTTGGAGTCTCTCTCCTCTGTTGGAGCTCAACCATCGGCTTTATTGTTTCCTCCTCACCTACCTCCATTCTTTTTATTGCTTTTCTTTCTCGTTTATTACCATCTCTATTGCAAGTACTCTCTTCTCTGAACCAAGCAGAACATACGAAACCATCTTTCTAGGGTTTCTTTCAACTTTAGAATTTTTGGGTTTTTACGGCTTTTCCTCTACTGCTTGGCACTTCTTCTTGACCAAGTCCTCTGCATAATACAAGATTTACACGAATAGCCTTAAGCATTAATTCTTCTTGTGTGCAAGGTAATGGGTCTGAACTAATTTATTGTGGTTGAACCTGATCAAAGGGAAGTTAAGGGAAACATTTATTAGAGGTCGTATGGTGGTTGAAGAAGAGTTTTGTTGCTGATCAGAGTTTAAAAAGGATCTCAATTGGGAACACTGTCATAGTTATCTTAGCTTGGAATTGTCAGGGTCTTGGTTGCTTCCTGACAGTTCGAGTCCTCCGAGACTTAATTAGACAGAAGCAACCATTTGTCATGTTCCTCATGGAAACTCGAAAAGTGGGGACTGCCATGGAAGTAATTAGAAGGAGAACCATGTATAGTAAGAGCTATTATATTGAACTGATGGGTACAGGAGGTGGATTAGCTTTGTGGTGGACTGATGAAGTATTGATTGAAGTGGTAGAGGCGACAAAAAACTACATTCATACAACTTGCAAGGGTGCTGGTAGGGAAGAGTGGGATTTATCTTGTATTTATGGAGCTCCCCGTGAAGAAGACAGGCCATCAGTTTGGGCAAAAATAATAGATTTTAGGGAGACTAGAAGCAATTCTTGGTTATGCCTTGGTGACTTCAATTCTCACTTATGGTCGGAGGAGAAGCAGAGTTCTTTACCACCAAACTATAATCAAATGGAGCTTTTTGGAGATTTTGTCCTAAGAGCTGGATTGATTGATTTGGGATTCTTGGGTGAGCCTTACACTTGGACTAATCAAAGAGAAGGGGAGGCAAACACTTTGGAGAGGATTGATCGTGCTTTCAGAACCTCATACTGGATGGCCAATTTTCCTCATGCAGTTCTTGAGCACGAAGCCAGGTTGGGGCCTAATCATAGTCCCATTGTTCTAACGTTGGAAAGGAAGACTACTAAAACTCGGGCACAGTTTAGGTACGATGCGCGCTAGGTAGACAAGGAAGGTTTCAAAGAGCTTGTTAGGCAAGTATGGTCATAGGAGGTTCAAGGGTCTAATCAATTTAGATTGGCAGCAAAATTAAGGAATTGTAGGAGATCGTTATTGAAGTTGGGGAAGGAAAAAATTGCTAACAATCGGGATCGAGTTCAGAGTCTGAAGCAACAAATAGCTCTACTGCAACGAAAGAAAGTTTCAGAAGAAACTAAAGAGCAGCAAAAGGTGTTGGTTCATCAGCTGAACCAAGCATTTACAGATGAGGAAACTTATTGGGCACAAAAGTCGATGGTTAAATGGTTGAAATGGGGGGATATGAATACCAGCTTTTTTCATGCATCCACTGTGCAGCGAAGGAGAAGAAACGCATTAATAGATTGAAAATAAATGAAGGGGTTTGGATTTTTTAAGAGCTGGCAGTGGAGGATCATATAGTTGGTTTTTTCCAAAAGCTCTATAAATCTACCTTTGATCGAGGCCGAATGGATCATATTCTGCAATATATCCCTAGGATCATTGAGGATGGCAAAAATGACCAGTTAATTGCAGTTATTTCGGAGGAGGAGTTAAAGGTTGCGTGCTTTAGCATGCACAGTACAAAGGAGCCAGGGCTAGATGGATTTACATCAGCTTTCTTTCAACAACATTGGGAAATTGTTAAAGGAGATGTCTTTCAAGCTGCAATTAGCTTCTTCAACAAAGGGTGCCTGCTGAAACAGTTGAACCTCACTAATATTGCGCTCTTCCCAAAGGTCAGATCACCTAACTCTATTACACAATTTCAACCTATTTCTTTATGCAATGTAATTTACAAGATATTGTCTAAAGTGTTGGTGCTACGTTTAAATCCATTTCTTCAAAAGGTTATCTCTCCACAACAGGCTGCTTTTGTTCTGAGAAGGTGTATTGATGATAATGTAGTTGTTGCTCATAAGTGTCTAACTGCTATGAAGAAGAAGAGAAAAGGACAGGTTGGGAGTTTAGCCTTAAAAATGGACATGTTTAAGGCTTATGATTATGTGGAGTGTACTTTTTTATTGAAGGTCATGGAACGAATGGGTTTTAGTGCTATTTGGTGTCAGTGGATCAAAGAATGTATTTCAACAGTTAAGTATTCTATTCAGGTGAACGGTAAAGGTCTGGAGTTCTTTTTCCAACTAGAGGGTTAAGACAAGGTGATTCATTTTCACCCTATCTCTTCCTTCTAGTGATGGAAGCCTTCACTCTGTATGTTTGTCATCATGAAGAACTTGGATTACTGGCTGGTGTTCAACTTAATTATCGATGCCCAAAAATATCACACTTAATGTTTGCTGACGACACTCTTATTATGGCTAAAGCTTCTATACATGAGGTAGAGGTGTGGAGAACTATTATTAGTGATTTTGGACAAGTATCAGGGCTAAAGGTGAATTTTGACAAGTCTAGCATTTTCTTTTGTCCGAATGTGAATGGCGACCTTAAAAATGGAATTTTAGAGTTAATGGGTTGTAAGGAAATCAGGGGAGAAGATGTGTATTTGGGTTTGCCTTCCATATGGGGAAAATCTAAAATTCAAGCAATGAGGTTTGTAGTTGATAGAATACGGAGCAAGGCAAAGAAGTGATGATTAAAGCTGTTTTACAGGCGCTCCCCACATATGTCATGTCGGTGTTTCATATGCCAGTGAAAATTCTTAGAAAGGTTGAAGAGCTCATTAGGAAGTTTTGATGGGGAATAGATCTTGAAACAAGGACAGTGCATTGGGTGGGATGGCATAAATTGACTTTATTGAAGATGAAGGGAGGATTGGGATTAAGAGATGTGGAGCTATTTAACCAAGCTCTTTTAGCAAAGCTTACCTAAAGGATTATTAAGGATCCAAGAGCTTGGTGGGTACCGTTTCTCAAGGCTCTATATTTCCCTACTGGGAATTTTATGGCTACTAAGAGCTCTGCATCTGCGACTTGGGTGTGGAGAAGCATAATTTGGGGCCGGGAGGCTTTGGAACAGGGCTTGAGATGGAATGTCGGCAATGGTAGAAGAATCATAATTTGGGATACACCTTGGGTTCCCAGCTTGCCCAAGTTCAAGGTTTACTCTCCCCGACCTGGTTCGCATGTTTCAAATCTTGTCTCAAATTTGCTTGATGAAAATGGACGTGCATGGGATATGGCGAAGTTACACAGCCATTTCACCAGCAGTGAAATCGAAGAAATTGAGAAGATACTGGTCTATAGGGCAGTTAATGATCATTTGGTTTGACATTTTGACAAGAAAGGTGTTTTCTCTGTCCGGTCTTGTTATCATGTACTGAATGAGGCTGTGGAGTTGCAGCAGAGAGGGCAGCACAAAACTCGTTGGCAAATTGGAGATGTGGCGGTTTGGGATTTGGAGTCTTGAACTTACTCCAAAGCGAAAGCATTTTTTGTGGCATTGCTTATCTGATGCGATCCCAACATAATTGAATATGTACAAAAGGGGGTTGGTAGATTCACCATTGTGTAGACTTTGTAAGAAAGAGCAAGAGTTGGTGGGTCATCTACTTTTGAAGTGTGATCACACAAGACCAACGTGGCTGGGGAGTGAGTTAACTCTTCGCACATGTACTTTCAACTTGTCTTCTTTTATTCATTGGTGGGAAATGTTAGAGAAAAGTTGTAGAGGAGTTAATGGAAGGATATTGGAATATTTTGTGATTGTAAGCTGGTTCATATGGAAGGAAAGGAACAATTTTTTGTACAATAGTATAACATCGGATCCCAATAGGACTCTTAGAATGGTTAGGCATTTCATTGACGAGCTGGATGAATCAATTTGGGTAGACAACTGTTCTGGCAGTACTGCAAGTGTTTCAAGGCAACATGTATGGATGAAACCTGGTCAAGGAGTTATTAAAATAAATTGTGATGCATCCTTTAAACGAGAAGATGGTGTAGCTGGGCTTGCTGCAGTTGCTAGGGACTCATAAGGAATGGTGGTAGGTGTTGTCGTAGAAAAGAAGAGAGTGCTGGGAATTTTGTCTGCGGAAATGGAAGCTATTAAGGTAGGAGTTGGGCTAGCTGCAAAAAACAAATGGAGGAGAATACAGATTGAATTTGACTCAAGAAATGCAATTCTAAGTCTGGTGAGCTCAGGAGGAAACATTAATTGGGAGGTAGCAGCTTTAGTTGATAGTATTTTTGATGTTAAAAAATCTTTTGAATTTTGTTGTTTTAATTGGATAGGGAGAGATGCTAATTGAGTTTCAGATTTTTATGCTAAGACTGTCAAGAAAGATACTTAATTTCCTGATTTTGTTTGTAATCCACCTCCTCCAGTCAGTGATTGACTAGAAGAGGAACAGAATTATTAATGAAATTCATGGTTTCGGCTGGAAAAAAAAAATGGGGAGTGTAATTGACGCGCGTAGAAAAGAGCGTAAAGGCGTGGACTTTGCTGATTTGAAGTTTAATATTTCCCACGCTATCAGAGCAATTATTTTTAACGCCAATCAAATCACGACGTCCATAGAAAAGCCTTTCAACGCCCAAAACGCAGCGGATTTGGTAAGCCTTTCGTTCGTCGCTGCAAAGGTTAAGAGCTTCACGACAAGGCAGTCCATCAACTCTATAGAATTGCTGGTCTTTAGTAAGCTAACGTGTCGCTACTTGTCCACGTGTACGCCTTGCGTCCGACACGTGCTCCGCCGTTGCTTCCACGTGCTCTGTCCCCTTCCGATACACGAATCCACCGTCTCCAACTTTTTAAGCTTGATGACATGGCATTATTAGACTTATTTATTAGTCCATATGTGTATTTCTTCTTTTTTCTTTTTGATCTTTGATGAATTTTGAAGGATTGCTATAAAATATACATAATGGCATTAGACATGCTAATTCTAAGATTTGGGGTGTCGATACGGAATCGGATATCCGATTTTCAAAATGAACAACTTTATTTACCATGGATATTCTAATGTTTGGTTTCCAAAAATCAAGATAGTATCAAGTACCAATCGGTTATTGAATTTTTTTTATTAGTCAATTTATTTGTTCTCGTCGAGAATCAAATTTACGTGTCCATATTATAAGAGTTGATTCTAATACATTTTAATCAATATTTAGCAACCAAACACAACTAACGTTTAATTAAAATATCATTTATTAAATATAAAAGAAAAATGTATTTGTTAAAATAGTATACTTCTACGTCCCGTTTTGATAGTAATATTGGTCTTTGCACGTGAATTAAGAAGAGATAGTCTTAAATTGAATGCATTTATTTTTATAAAAAAAATCAAATATTCTCTTTGACTTGTATTAGTAAAATTTCATAGGATAGTAATTATAATTATGTGACCAAGCATTGATGGTTGTATGGTAACTTTATAATTTAATTAGTAGAAAAAAGAAAGTTTATGTTTGTAATTTGTGACATTAAAAATGAAAAAAAAATGCCTATCAAAATAGGGCGTGGATAAAAATATTATTTTACATAATAAAAAAATAAAATACATATCACTTCTTAAAAAAGAAATTTCTTTATCTAATATTATTACGTAATATAACCTTTCATGAAAATGAAATTGGTACAAGTCGGAATCACTGTTGATGGGCCTTCTCGATACGACGGTTGGGCTAAACCCTGCGTGGATAACTGATCCAATACGGGTTATGCACTGCAAATCCATCAAGTTGAATCAAGGGCCATATTTATATAGCAGACTAAATTCATAATTAATTTACGAATTCAGTAGCCTATTTTTAATATTTTAATTAGAAATTTAATAATTATGGTTTAATTCTTTAAAATTTATAAATTATAGATTGATGAATTTATTTATATATTGCTTAAAACTTATTTAAAATTTGTTCATTTTATAGACTTGTTTAAAAGTTATTTATATGTTGAAAAGAACATATAAATAAGATATCAATAATATATAAATAATAAATCAACAATATATAAATAAAAAATTAAAAATATATAAATTACAAATTTATTTTTATATTATTTTCAACATATTCAAACAATATATAAACACAAAACAACATATAAACAAGACGCTTTGAATATGAAAATACATAAAAACATCAACAACAAATCAACAACATACCAAAAACATATAAATAAGACTCCATAAATTTGAAAAATCACTCTCG
>CAODLS011861641.1:0-10359 GCA_948243855.1 Flueggea neowawraea
CGTGCTCTACGTGAGTAGCATCCCACACATTGTACGTAGATGGCATATTTGAAGCCCCTCATTCAGATCTACAATCTACGTCCGGTCCACCCCCTGCTGTGTGAGTAGAAGGCCTCAGCGTGCTCACGAGTCACACCCAAAGGATGAACAACGTGCACAGCAAACCATACAACGCACACAGTCCAAACAAGACATACTCTCGGCCAACTCATCCTCGTCTACGTGCATAGTACTCAGTACTGTGCACGTAGATGACCTCCAGTGTACGTTGCACTCAACGCACATTCACGGTCAAGTTTCAGGCCTAGACTACGTGCACAGTACCCTGTACTAAGCACATATATGACCTCCAATGTGCAAAACACACACAACACAACCCTCAAACTCATTCCAAACTCAATGGTCAACATCCCAACTCGAAATCACTTCAAAATACTATGAGATTCCGACTAAAATAAGCGGGATATTACATAAATAAAATCTATCAACAATTGATTTTTTACATTAAATATTATATTAATGACACCAATCAACTTAACTAGTGAATTTCTTCACTGCCATTTTTCATTTCTTACAATATTTTTTACTATTCTAGTCATTATTGTTTTCAACGAACAAAGAAGTATTTTCTTCAACAAACAAAAAGGCAGTTGTCGGCTAACATAATGATGGTTATTAATATACCATGTAAAAGAAAAAATAAAATACAGAATCAATTTTAAGCAACTAACCAATTTTGTTTTGTTTATTTAGATTATTAGTTTAGTCAAATTAATTTAGAATCAAATTATTGTGTCCATTAGGCTTAAATTTCATCATTTAATGGTTTAAATTTAATACATAGATCTAAAAGCCATAATTTACTGGTCTTTATCTGTCAACTGACTATACTAACTCTCTTATTTTTGTCCTTAAACTTTAGCAACAACATTTAACTAAATGTCGCATAACCGTCACTAAAATTAGGACAATAGGAGAATTTTATTCAAACATATCGCTAATTAAGGACAATTATAAATTCTCATCACTAATTATTTAGGAAGACCGTTTGAATTTCCAGTAGTTTAATCTAAGATCCATTGAACCTAATTGTGTTTTTGTAATACCTCGTCCGTTTCTGACTAAATCTTTCGTAGCGTCCTATTCAATTCCGATTTACTTCCAATCAATTTTGATTGGAATATTTGATGTTTTGTGTCACGACCCATAGTCGGGCCCGTGACCGGCGTACGAGATGGACCGTCTGTGAGAGCCCAATCTATCCCGCACAAGCCTCTGTGATCAGACATACTACCCGACTCATCCAAATATTCATTTAAAATATTTATAAAAACATTTATAAATAAAATAAAATTATATATATATAAATACCTGTATATATATACATATACAATATTTCAAAAATATCAGTAAACATAAAATCATCAAAATAACCTCAAAATGCAAAAGTGAAGCCCAATATCCCAACAGTAACCCGATATGGAGCTTTAACGACATAGCATAGTAGAGTCCGGACGAGAGCACTCACTATAGTGAAGAAGAGCCTCACTAGGTCGAGGTACGGGTCAGATGTTGTGCGTCCCAAAAATATCACCTGCAAAAGAGGTATAACATGGACAACAAAAGAAATAGGGGTAAAATTCTCTAGTGAGGAAACAGTACGTCAGATCGCCTCATACGTGCCTCACAAGACTGATTTGAAAACCACCTTTCAAAATATTGCACACGTATATATATACCATATAGTATACACACTATATGCATAGCATATTTTTCGAAATTCGTTTTACTAAAATGTTCGCATCCAGAACATTCACATGCATTCATGCAATATATACATATACTTGTGCATTCATAGTACGGGATCATGAAATATTTCCATATTCATATAGCAGTGTGGACTCTGCCACCTGACTGCTCAATAAACGCGTATATCTGGCCTGGATACAAGGTCACCCCAATCCCTGGTGACTAGGGCCATAAACATACAATGGTATACGAAAGACTACATACTCTATAGTAGGGTGATAACATACAATGGTATATCAAATACTATATAATTCGTAGTAGTGTGATAACATACAATGGTATATCAAAGACTACATACTCCGTAGTAGGGTGATAACATACAATGGTATACCAAAGACTACATGTCCCGTAGTAGGGTGTCCCCATATCAGTCCGATACATACATAATATTTCACAACAATCATGCAATATCTTTTCCTTTATTCCATCATTTACAAAATGCTCTTGTATATATATACCCATATATACTTTATTTTCCATATCAAAACGTTGGTTACTAATAATCATATTCCCAGATTATTAATTAACCCAATAATTATTAGTCCATATTTCAAGTCAACCCGGCATATCAAAAATAACATATAATCAATTTTGAAAGGCACAACATATGTGTCTGAAGCTGTCATTTCACTCACCTGGTATCCAAAGCTAAGGATCCAGTCAATCTCCACTCGTAGGTGGCTACTCCTGATGGCAGGCACATGGAGTTGTACAGATACAATAGACATCAAGATACGATATGATATAGTACTGTGGCAATACTAGATGTATGCATGCAATGCCAATGCCAACTAACTCTCAACGGCATCGATGACTTATGCCAAAATACCCATACCCTCATTTAGATTCATACTCGACCGAACAAACACTGATATTGGCTGCAATTAGCCTCCCAATCAAGGATCTAACCTCAGATCCTACAAACAACTTCAAAATCATCAAGAATTCCAACCTTCAAGTTCGGATTTCTTCACTTACTCGACACAAATCGTCAAATCTTGACAACCAACATCATATCTATGTATTTCTAACACCTATCTATCATAATACATCAGATACAACTCCGGATCTGATGAAAAATCTACCAAAATTTGGAACCCTAACTTGGATCAAACTCATTTCGTTCAAACACGAAATCCTTGGGAAACGAAGCTAGAATCCCGTGGTTACAACCTTAATCAAGCTTAATCTACCCATATTTAACTTCCTTTACAACAGAAAAAGAATATTTGAACAAAATCCCAAAATTTGTTCAAAACCCTAGATGAACAAGTGACGACAGAAATGACGAAAAAAAGAGATTAAAAGAAGATTTTTGCCTTAAGAATCACAAAGGAAGTGCTGAAGAGTGATTGAAAGTGCAGAGGAGTAGTTGAGAGAGTGATTTCGGTGGTTGAGATGAGTTATGACAGAAGAGAGCCGCAGGTGGGTGTATTTATAGACCTTCGGAACTGAAAAGTGGCATTTCATGTAATACCCGCGAAAAAGGCCCATCTACGCACGTTGAACCTTCCTCTACGCAATTGACTGAGTACTATGTGCGTAGACGAAGCTCCTATGTGCGTAGACGACAGATCTGGTGACCTTTCCCTCACGGATCAATGATCAACGTGCGCACCACCTAGTGTTATACACGTAGATCACCATGCTCACCATGATTTCAAGTCCAAATAACGTCCAACGTGTGTGGACGTCTCCAACGCACACAGACGTGCACAGGCACTTTCACGGTCTGGATCAGACATCTATCTATGCATGTAGTACAATCACCTACGCACGTAAACGACCCCCTGACCGCAATCTATGCAAGTAGAACACTCCTCAACGCACACAAATGACCTGATATGTGCTTTGCACACACAAAACCACCTCCAAACATTCTCGATCGAAGTTTAACACCTCGAAACCCCTAATTTCCCTGAAGTCTAGACGGAATACCCTCAGATTCCAGTCAGGACGGATGGGATATTACATTTTGAGGATGGAAAAATGTTTCAAAGTGTTTAGAGTCTTTATTTGTCGATGAAATTCATTTGAATTGAAAGGCAAAATGAAAGGAATGTTGTTGGCAAAAAAAATAGTCGAAACGCGATTCTCGTGCACATGTTTGGCAACGTGTCGTTCACAGGAAAAGCACGGTTCATCCCTTGCATGCGCTTTTCTTAGCCTAGAACTTCACTAAACAGTGTGTTTTGAATTAACGGTTCTTTAAATCATCCAATCCCGACTTCCTTTGGCCATTTCTCATCTTTTGCGCTCTTCCTCACCTGAAAGTAGTCCCAATCTCTCTCTTTTTGCCCTCATTGCTCCCAATCATTTCCTTGAGTAAGATCAACACTCTAACTTGCTTTTTCTTCCATATTTTTGCTGCATTTTAGTGGTTGGTGTTTGAATGATGATGATGATAGTTTGGCTAAGGTTTTGATTTTCGTTTTATTTGACCTTAAGGGGTTACTCTAGGTGTTAGATTGTGATTGACCTAGGCTAAAAATGCATGAATTGAGATGAGTGTTATGGATTGATGTGTTCTTTTGAAATTGATTGAAAAATCCGAATTTTGTGGAGGCTTTTTGGACAGTTTGGGATGTTCTATGGTGTAATTGGTGGTACATTTATGTTTAGGAGGATGATTAGAGTCAATGTGGATGGATTGGAATATTGGGTTTCGACTGATTCGAGTTTTAGAATGTTTTTGGGTGATTTTTTTCTATCACAATGACCAAGCCTAATATTTTGCATGTTTGAAATATTCTATAATTTTCGTAAAGTTGAGGTCAAATTTGCAATTCTAGAAGTTTAAGGATTGATTTGAAATTTTAGGAAATTTGAGGAATTGATTCGTAAATTTAGAATATTTTGAAGTCTGATTTGATAATAAAAATACTTAGGAAACTGTTTGGTAAATTTTGAAAAATTTGGGAACTTAATTGTAATTTTGAAATAGTTGGAGAACCAATTTGTAATTTTACATGAAGGTTCGATTTTTAAGGAGAGTGTTAGATTTTTTATTGAAATAGGATTTCTAATACTGTTATGGTTTGAGTCTGCCTTTACATAATTGTATTATTTGTATTGCCACAGTCACTATGTTAATTCATTGTGAATACATTCTGTTTCAGCTCAGTCCGATTTCTGAGGTGACTATCCATCTACTGGTGGTCAGTGATTCGGAGTTTAGTAGCTCGACATCCAAATGAGTGTGATGTCGACTTCAGACACATAAACTGTGTCATTCTGAACTTATATGTTTTTTTTATGCTACTACCATGACATGTAATCCGGAATAATTTAATGATCGGAAATCCTAAAATTTGACTTATGTGAAGACTTATTTGATTTAAAATTTGTTTCTAAAAATCTTCTAAATTTTAGTGAATAATAAGAATCTATTTTGGGAGAAAATTATTCGAATTTCGGAATAGTAATAATACTCTATTTTTGAAAGATTTTATATTTTTGCAAGAAGTTGATTTGTTTATGAAAATAATATAAATTAATTATATTATATTTTTTTGGTACGTTCTAAAATAAATTTTAAACTTTGTTTCTGTAATTGTTTGCCTTCTTTGCATAGTGTTTGATTGCCGAATGTTTTCCTTTATTTTTTAATAAAAAATATATCATTTTATTTTCATTTGTTTTTGGAAAAACTACTCTGATACAGCCTTAATGGCAATACTATTCAACTTCTGCTTTTGATTCATTATTGGATATAGCCTGGATGGCTACCTCGGCGCCTTAGTGGCTATATATGTATGTATGTGTGTGTGTGTGTGTGTGTGTCTAAATATATATATGTGTGTGTGTGTGTGTGTGTTTTAATGGCTATACTCGCCTATGCGGCATTACTTGCCTAACGGCTATACTATGTGCCTATATGGGAAACCTTTAATTTCTGAAATTTCTAATGACCTAAAAAGGTTTTTGACTTCTGTTTTGGAATTTTCGATAAAGATAACAAGGTTTTTGAAGGATTTTACTTTGCTTCTGAATATATGTTAACTTTGATAAAGTTTGAAAATATTTTTGAAAGATTTTACTCTGTTCTTGAATGTATGAATGCATATTGTACGCTTTGTCTGCGACATTTTCGAAATGAGTTTTTGATATGCTACTACTTACATAGCATGTATATATGTATATTTGACTATACATGCATGTGCTATTTTAGAACTGTTTTTAAAATGGTTTGTGTGAGATTCCAGAGACATTCTAAAGCGTCATCCCTCACTGAGTTTTTTCACTCATTCCCCTTAACATTTTTTAGGTTAATCGGAGTTTGGTTTTATCAGATCATCAACACTCAGTAAGAAGTCCAGTTTGGCAACAAATGCCCTTTTGATCAGACCTCAATCTGTATGTTTGTTAGATGCTACTCATCGGATTTTTGTGGGTTATTTTTTGTTTTTGATAATACAATGAATCCAAATGATTTTATTATGATATATTTTATGTATTAAATATTATAAATGTTTTATCTTACTAAATGAAGTACTAGAATTTGTTAAATATTGTAGTAGTTCTATACTCTTATATTTGTGCGAAATGAGCCGGACTCTCTTAGACGATTCGCTTCGTATGGCTGTCATAGTTTAGAAATAGGTCCTGACAGTTTTATTTCTAAATACCAAAATTTCGTATAGTTGTTATTTCTAATTTTATGCATTTTTCTTTTTATAAACAACATACAATGTATGCTTCGATATGCTTTAACTGTGGGACATGAAAACTCTATAATTTTTATGGTGAAAACCTGAAATTTATTATACTATTATGTCTTTCATATGTATCGCCAATAAAACAGCCTTGTCTATGTGTGAAATTTGAAAAAAGTGGAATTCATATTCACAAGTATTCATCAAATCATCTAGCATGTGATATTTGGAATATTTTGTCTGATTTTGTCGATGGGATCATTCTAAGGATCCACTGCTAGTCTAGCTTGGTGTGCCAGAAACTTGTGCATTAAGAACAGCTCATCTTTTAGTGAAAAAACCCTTCACTCTTGTCATTCGGGTTCTTCCTTGCGAGAATTTTTTTCTTTCATTTAAAAACTATGGGAACTTTCTTTTGATCCTTTGTGCTTTATTTCTTGTTAGACTAATTATGTGGCTAATTTTTTAGTAACAAGAAGTTGTTGTTTGTTGTGATGTTGTGTTTGTTTGTAATAAATTACATAAGTAGATTATAGCAGTATATAACAAAAGTAAACTGAATAACGGTAATGATATATAATCCTTCAAGAAAACATATATATACATAATAAATAATTAACGTGCAATATGCATATTAAATAAACAAACCTAACTATTAAAAACTTGTCCAATGAATTGATTTGTTATGGTAAAGATGATATTGATTATTGAGTCTTGTCTGACGTTAAAAGGGAAATTTCGCATACTTGAGTAACAACCAGTATAAACGCATACTTGAGTAACAACCAGTATAAAAACACTCTTACAACGTGTAATATGTTACTAATATGTATTAGAAATGTTTTTCCAAGCCATATATGAATTTCAATTTTTAGAAGATTAATATCTATAAGATACGTGAAGGATTATAAGATTCAGAAAATGTCAAGTGTTTTTCATGATCTGTTTTCTCCATAGTCCTTGCTGTTTTGTTGGTTGGTTTGGTAACATTAGAGGGGACAGGATAAGAAGCAATACTGATTGGGTGAATGAGAAATCCTCGTCTCATCTACCATATCCACCTAGTCCCGTAACTCTCTTCATTTGGCATATGGGAAATTTAAAAAAAAATACATTAAAAAATATTGAATTATCTCATTTTTATATTATTTTTCTCTAATTTTTGAATATCGTTATAAAAAAAAGTAATTTATTAATTCTGATATCAATTAGTTTTTTTCTTCCTAATTATTGAATGTTGACATATCAATAGAATCATTCACATATTTGGGTAGATAAAGATCCTCGTCTCATTTATCATATTAAATGACTATTGTTAGAGAGTGTTTGTTTGAGACAGCTTCTAATTTATCTCAATAATTTACTTTTAAAAAACATGTATTATCTATATTTTTTATTATACAATTTAATTTTATAATCTAGAATTTAGAGTTGTGTTTATTAGGGGGTGTGTTTGTTTGAGTTAAATTTCATAAAAAAGATTATAAGAGTAGATTATATAATAAAAAATTCGAGAGTGCAAGAGTTTTATAAAACGTTCGTGAGTAAAACTCATATTGGGGTTCACTATGTAATCTTCTTCTACAATCTATTTTTTTCATTATGCAATTTGTTTCTACAAATTTATTTTTTCACTATACAATCTTACATTTATCATAATTTTTGTGAAAAGAAAAGGACTTATTACCATTCAAAATCATATTTCATTTCTACTAATATAGTCCAATGTTGAACTTTTTTGTAAAAATAATTTTTTATAAAAAAAATTAAAATTACGTATTTTAGAATTCTCGTTATAGTTATTAAAACTAACGTCTTCAAATTTATAACTTTAGTACTTTAAATATTTTTTCATAGTTTTTTAGACAAAAGGTTTTTTTGGCCCAATGATATCAGGCTAAACAACTTATTAAATTTCTCTGCTATGGTTGAATTTTATAAAGGCCTTTTAGGATCTGCTGATCAACCAAGAGCTCATGCTGAGGTTGATGTGATGTAGCATGGTTCTTTGATTACCAATGATGATGCTAATGGCTTATGCTCTGAGGTATCAAGTGAGGAAATTTGAAATGCTTTGTAGAGTATTGAAGGGAGTAAGGCCCTAGAATTGACAGATATTCTAGTACATTTTTTTAAAACTTACTGGAATGTTATTGGGCCACATAATACTTCTGTTATCAGGGATTTTTTCAGTACTGGTAAGCTTTTGAGGCAAGTGAACTCTACCACACTCACTATTATTCCTAAAGTTCCTAATCTAGCCTCCCTAAATGAATTCAAACCCATCTCTTGTTGTATTGTGCTCTGTAAAATCATTACCAAGATCCTTTCTAATATATTGAGTTTTGTCCTGCCCAAGTTGATTCATCTTAACCAATCAACCTTCATTACTAGTCACAGTATAGCTGAAAATGTGTTGATGGCTCATGAACTTCTTCGGAACTATCATAGAGCAGCCAATAAAGCTAATTGTGCCCTGAAAATTGACTTAAGGAAAGCATATGACTCAATCCACTGGGATTTTGTACAAGAAATTCTGCTTGGTTTTGCTTTTCCCTTTAAATTCATTATGTGGGTTATGACTTGTCATAGGACATGTTTCTTTTCTCTTATGATCAATGGCTCTCTTGAGGGATATTTTGATGGAAAACGAGACCTTAGACAAAGAGATCATATGTCTCCCTTGCTATTTGTCCTCTATATGGAATATCTCTCCAGATTATTTAATGTTAAGCTCCCTACATCTTTTAGATTCTATTTAGGTTGCAAAGCTCTCAAATTGATCCACTTATCCTTTGCGGATGATTTGTTTATCTTTTTTAGTAGCCATGTGGAATCTATGTATTCTATTAATGAGATTTTATTTCATTTTTCCTATGTCTGGTATGCAAATTAATGAAGGGAAAAGCTCCATATTTTTTCTCAGGAACATGTGATGAAGACAAACAGCATATTCTTAGTCTTCTAAGGTTCAATGAGGGGACATTATCGATCAAATACCTTGGTGTGCCCCTCATTTCTACTAGACTGAAGTGTGAGCATTGTTCTATCCTTATTAATAAGATATGCTCTTGTATCAATTCTTGGACAGTCAAATGTCTTTCTTATGCTGAAAGGCTTCAGTTGGTTATATTTGTCCTCAGAAGCATACAAGTACATTGGTGTTCAATCTTCTATTAGTGTAAGTCTTAGCCCCAATGCATTGTATCCAAATTATATCTTATATATATATACATTATGAGGCATTGTTTTATCTCTTTATTATTCCTGTGCGTGTTTAAATTCATAAAACATCATTGAATAGTGATTCTACTTAAGTTATCAAATATGTAATTTGGATAGTAAAACTTTGAAGCACAAAAGAATACTATTCTAAATATCCTAGTCGATTATTGTCATGAGAGTGACAATGAACCAAGACTAGCATGTACTCTGTGAGATGATCATGTTTTACTGGTCATAGGATATGAGATATCAATCAGAGAATATAGAACATGTTAGAGAACAATGTTTTGGATCGATCTACTTGTGAAAATACTACATGGTTGAAAGGTCATAAGTATTTCTCATACAATGCTTATACTTGAATCTCTCAACCTGAAATCACTATGGATTTTAGGGTGATTTCTCTTATACTTTGACATACGCCAAACGTTATTTGTAATGAGTAACAAGTATGAGTATGATTGGGCATGCCATGAGTCATGCTAAGGAACATGAGTGAAATGAAGGGATTACCACTCTCGAAAAGAGAGAAGATGTCACCGGCCACTTGATTAGTGAAACTGAGTAGTATGTGGCCACACCTAAGCAAAGTGATAAGTGTTATCATTTGTTTGACTTAGTCAAGATCACTAATAGATCAAGGAAATGTTTTAGCATAAATAAGGGTGAC
>CAODLS011861720.1:0-10116 GCA_948243855.1 Flueggea neowawraea
TGTTAATCATATAGAAGAAGGAAATCACAAGATTATGAAGAGGTTGGAGAAGTCTGATGCCTAACGACAACGCCAAATTGAAGATTTTTTGGAGATACGACGACAGAAGCTCGAAGATAAAATTTTGATGCGGGACTTGAATGTCATTACCGACCCTGATGTCCGTGCTTACATGCAAGCACAAAAGACACAAATTTTACAAAAAAAAAAAAAGAGGACAATTCCAACAACCACCCCTCCTGCACCTAACATGTTCGGTAAATTTTTTAACAATATAGGTGGAGATAGAGCTAATATACCGCCGTATTAACTCCTCATCCTGACTGTATTTTTCATGTTATACTATGTATTTTAGTACTTTTATTATTATTTAAGTCAATTTGTTCTTTTTCATTTAGTTTAGGTTTAGTATTATGTTGTATTATGTCTTCTAATATTAATCTATTATATTTTTATTTTCTAGTTATAATTTTTTTTAATTTTTATGACTTTATTTTTTAATATAATTATATAAATTAATTAAATCATCAATTGATATTGTATTCAAATTAACAAATTAAATAATTAATTAGTTTAAACAAAAAAATCTAAACAAAATATATACAATAATATAAAATAGTCCAACATTTAATTAATAATTATATAATTATAATTAATTGATATTAATTTAAAATAATTAAATTTAATTGATATTAATTTAAAATGTTATTAAAATAAATATATAAAATAAAAAAAAAATAAAAATTAAAAAATACTGTTATTACAGTAACACATGATGTTTGGCGTGTTATTATAGCAACCACAAAGATAGAGTTCTGTTTGCAGTTGAATTGGAGCAACATTTAGACTATTTTTTTTTGTTTTACAGTTGGGTTGGAGTTATTCTTAGGCAATTAGGTATGGAATTTACACTATTACTAAGCAAAGATGTAGCCGCCAGATTTGAAAGTGAGGTCGCCATGTTGTCCTTTCAAACACGTTAATTTCCACGTGGCCCCTGAAATCTAAACGGCCGAAAACAAAACAAATCACCATATCTCCAGTTCCAACCATAAACGACAATCTTTTGTTCAACCGAGTCATTTTAATTTTGAAGAATACCAGAGCCACAGAGAGAGAGACCATGGAGGTTCTACAGGAGGAAGAAGAGTACAACTGGAGAGAAGTAAAGTTACCATCTTTGATTCCAGTAGTTCCAGAACCAGAGCTAGAGAGAGAGACAGGAGAGAGAAGGAGAGGCAGAGACATACTCATAGCTATTGATCATGGACCCAAAAGCAAGCATGCATTTGATTGGGCTTTGATTCATCTCTGCAGACTCGCTGACACCATTCATTTAGTCCATGCTGTTTCCAGTATGTTTATTGCAAGTTTATGACGTTTTTTATGTTCGGTTTCATTTTTCCTTTTTCTGGGTTTTCTTTTCAAGATTGGATTCGTATTGAATTTTTCTTTTCCAGGTGTGCGAAATGAAATTGTTTATGAGATGACACAAGGGCTTATGGAAAAGCTTGCTGTTGAGGCTTTTCAGGTTGTAATGGTGAGTTTCTTCAAATTTAATCTTTTAACTGTTGGAAACTCTGGAACTTCAAATTAGTGTGGCCTTATTTGAGATAACAATTCCATATTAGGTCTTATTCCTCCAATAGTATGCATATCTGAAATTTTAATAGCTCTGTAATTTAGCTGAGCTGAGTTTTCGCGTCAACCTCCTGGGCATCAACCTCAGGTGGTCTGATAAGCTTTAGATTTTATTTGAAATTGGCTTTTTCTCTAAATGAGTCTGAGTTTTTATGTGTGCAATTTAAGGTCACGAGGCTAAACATTGTTCGGGAACCTGTTTATAAGCTTATTTATTATTTTATCTAAGTGTATTAAAGAAAGAAACTAATATTTACATAATTTTTATATACATTTTCTAAATAACTTTTTTTGATGAATCATTATCTAAATAATTAGTTTTTGTGGATATAAATATAAATATAGATCTAAATCTTGAGCTTTATATTTGAGCTCATTATGGAGCTTGTTTAGAAGGATAACAAGTCAAGATTTACGTTTTTTAATCTTCGTTGGTTTACAAATCCAGCTTTGAAATCAAGTTCAAACCCGATTAATCTATCGGTAGCACTGAACCTGAACAAGCTATTACTGAACTTAGGCTCATTGGCTGCCTTATTTATTGGTAACCACCTTGCTAAACAATCATTCACTGCTTCAGTAATCATTTGTAGCTCATGTGAAACTAAGCTGATGTCTTCGGAGTTGTAAGATATCTGGAACTTAGCATGCATGAACTAAATATCAACATAGTAGTGTTCAGTCCTATGCATAACCCTGCTTCATCACTCAGATTCCATCATCATATCTTCTCTTGGTGTTTGCCTCACATTTATAAGTTTCTTTAGTGTACACTCATCAATATGCTATTCTGCCAATTAGATGACTTGATAAACTGGTAATTCTGCCATCCATCCGAAGCAAAAAGAAATTTAGTGTTTCTTTTGTACTTTCAATCGTTAATGTTGCAATTCTTACACATGCAATGTGCTTTCGATTGCATCCCACCGAGATTTTCAAGTTTTTAACAATATATTTTTGTTTATTAGGTGAAAACTGTCGCGAGGATTGTGGAAGGGGATGCAGGTAAGGTAATATGCAAGGAAGCGGAAAGGATAAAGCCCGCAGCAGTGGTGATGGGTACCAGAGGCAGAGGCATAGTTCAAAGGTAGTCCATTTCTTCTCTTCTTTCTTTACTCGTCTCTTTGTCGCTCTCTCTCTCATATTCGAATATGTGGTTTCCCTACAGCGTACTGCAGGGAAGTGTAAGTGAACATTGCTTCCACCACTGCAAAGCAGCGCCTGTTATAATCGTTCCTGGAAAAGGTAGTTTTTTTCAGATCCCCTCTTTTTTCTTCTTTTTCTTTTTTCAAATCTCAAAATTTTGACGGAAGTTTGAATGAAATTTATGTATATTTGAATTTGCAGAAGCTGGAGATACATCAATGATATAGAGGACCAAAAAATATTTTCTTCTGTAATTGTCTGTTGAATTGGTGTAATGTAGTGGTGTCTCTGAGCAGATTGATTTCTTGATTTGTTGTGATTCATGTCTAACGTATGAAAGTATGAATGATTGTGTATAAGCAAGCAGAACACTAATCTATCAGCATGTGTGTGTTTTAGCTTATCGATTTATATTGCATGTTCAAAATATGTTAATTCTCAAAAACATAGATATTTTCTCTATTTTTTCATTTTGGTTATCTACTAATTAAATCTGCGATCTACTATTCTTAACCCATCTGTGTCGCTTCTGCAATCTTACCTATCATTTATCAGCTACTGTGTTTATTCTGTATGTGTTTGAATGCCCTGGTCACAATTTCATTCAAAATTCTGTGATTGTTTCTTGTGAAAAAAGTCCGATACGATTTCAAACTGGCAGTTTATAGTAAGATAAGTGTGTCTCCACAGTCAACATTTGCTATTGTCACATGGAGACATTTTTCTCTATGATTGCAACTTTTGCTAATGTTTCATAGATCATATTCATATGATTTCTAATTTATGTCAAAAAAGAAAAAGATTCGGATCTTGTAGTAGAAAAGGCACTTATTGACCAGTGTTCAACCAAAGAGAAAAAATCAATCAAATACTTCACTTATAATTTATACTATCTGTTTACGGTGGAATTTGACAATTCTTTAGAGGAAGGAAACAGAGAAGGAAAGGGTGGCAAAATTGGAAATACTGCCTTGGAGAACAAGGTGGATGACAGAAGATATTCAATCACTGCAAATCATGAACAAATAAGGAAGTCAAATGCTCTAGGAAGAAGGTGAACAAATTACGGAAAAATCAGTGTAATTAGGATTAAATGGGGAATCAAAATCAAATTGTCAAGACAGCAAAAAGACCAAGCCAAGCAGTATAAATTGGCAAAGGATGATACGACAGAAGGGACCTCATCTCTCCAACACAACAATAATACAACACTCCTCATAGATTAAATTATCTTTTTTGTTCTTCAAATTTTATTCCTATTTTGTTCTGTATTATATTTTCTTTCAACATCTTGTATCCAACCTTTATTTTTAATATAAATCTCATTTCATCATTGTGTTTCTTGTTATTGTCTTTAAAGAAGCAAAAGAACCCAAGTGATGATTTTCGTCCTTTTGAATCATTATCAATTGTTTGTTAGAAGTTAAGATTTTTTAGTGCAATCTTAGTTCCAATAAATTTCATTTTAATTTACGAACACTATAATTCATTGGCACACTCGCGCAATTTCATAAATTCACCAAATGACGGCGTTGTCTTCCTAAGTTTTTCTCAGAGAAAAAATGGGGAACACTATCTATAAAAGTATGGATGTGAAAAATTAAAAAAGAAAAAGTTTATAATACTCCCAATTAAATCTCTGAACTTATAGTAATATTAAATAAATTAAGAAAAAGCAAATTCTGATTGCTATAAGTTAAAAACTCTAGTATCGATCCTTTTTAACCTAGTAATAAAAACGTTACAGTCAAGTTGTGTTTGACTTAGACAAAATTAAATCTGAATTTACTTCTTTAATGATGTTGTCTTGTGGTCTTGGATCTCACATCGTTTTTGTTGAAGTGTGTGTACAATATATATACTACTCCATATTTGACAAAATTACTACGGTTTTATTAGATGATGTGTGGTATTTCTTTACTCTATTTGTGTGTTTCAATAAAAAAAATGATGTTGTCTTGTAGCCCAAATTGCAAAACTACATAGAGGATGTCATGGCTTATTTTTTTAAATGTAAAAATTGAGAGAAAGAGTAGTGTGAGACGAAAAGAAACTTGAGAATAGCAATAAGCCGCTCCATCGAGTTTAGAGTTTATAAAAAAAATCTTGTTATTTTACAAAGAATAACTCCATAAAATTGTGGGTTGGTTATTTGAGTTAAAAATAATCTCTCCAAACTTTTGAAAAGGCAGCTCATTAGTAACAATTTTTTTTTGGAAATCAAAGAGCAATTTAATTAATCAAGATCGGAGGCCAAAATATAGTTTGGAGGAGTCATATCCCATATAAACCAACCAGAGAAACAATTGGCAGCCTTAGCAAGTTCATGAACTACACAATTAGCTGATCATTTAATGAACACAACTCTAACATTGTCTAGGGCTACACAATTAGTTGATCCATCAATGAACACAAGCTCATTAGTAACAAATTTTAACTTCTATTTGAAAAAGTGAAAATTTAGCAGATTATTATAAAGGGTTTATGAGCTGAGTGTACTTCTGTTGAACCCAATTCTAACTTAAATTCAATCAAGAAAATTACGTGATACACTTCCGAATTCATGAGGAACTATGCGGTACACGTCCAAAACAATACTTCATCTGTCCCAAAAGATAGACTATAATATTTCTTTTTACACATATTAAAAAAGTTAGTTAAATTATTAATTTTATTAGAGATTTTTAAAGGTATTCTTATAACTATTCAATAATAATTAACAACACAATTTACTATGCATTTAAATAGGGACAATATAGTAAAATGTGATATAACTACTAATATTAAAAAAGAAACAAATATGTATATTACGACAAATATAAAAAGAAAGGTAGTCTATCTTTATGGGATGGAGAGAGTACGCGGACGGTTGGTTTTTGAATTTCCAGATTTTTTTCACATAATTCTAAAATAAATCCTCTAACTTTAAAAATTACACACATGCGGTCCTCCAATTTGAGTAACACATGCAGATATGTTGTTACCTTTATCCAGACACGTGAGACTCATATCTATGTTGTTATATTCTATTTTTTATTGTAATTTTCTTAAGATATTGATTACGTGCTATTTTTTCTAATTGGTTTTGATTTTTATTTTAATTTGATTTTAACTTAAAAATATATGGTATATGTAAAAAATTAAATTAAATAATTTATTTTAGACACCCGATATCTACATTTTTTAGTATCTATCCCATTGTTTTTTTGATATTCTATAGTTGTTTTTCTGTTTTATAAATATACTGATTAAGTGTTATTTTTTGTTGGTTTAGTTTTTGTTTTAATTTTGTTTTCAACTAAAAAAATCATGCTATGTTAAAAAAAATAAAATAAGTGAAAGTCATTTAAAAAATAAACTCAAAACAAATATATACATAACAAGAATAAAATAAAAATAATGTGCTGTTTTTTGTTGGTTTACTTTTTGTTTTCAACTAAAAAATATGTTATATGTGAAAAAGAAATGAAATCAAACAAGTGGGAGTTCATTTAGAAAAAAGAAAACAAACTCACAAAAAAATACTTAATAATATCAGAATTAAAGCAAAATATAAAAACCTTTAAAATGAGGGGAAAAAACAAAACAAAAGCTAAACAATCTACAAAATCATACGTTTAGATGCTGGATCTTCAATCCATCGTTGGGCTTATATATTAATAATTATGCATTGTGTATTGTCTATATAGTTAAGTGAAATTAAAAGTGATCTAATAAGGTTTAGTTAATATGGACTTTAATATATCTAATAAGATGTGAGTCTTTAATGTGTAGAGACCTAGGTAATTTCTAATTTTATGATGGGCGAAATTGGAAATACGAAGACATAACATTATGTTTTGTTATCTCTATAAATAAATGATTATGGTCCTTAGGTCAAATGTTCCATTCTTTTCTTTCTGACATCCCATCATCAGAGAGAGAGCATAGAGAAAATTAAAGGGTTCTCTAAAAGAAAACGTGTTGACCTGGAAGGCCAACCACACGGCTTGGGAAAATTATTACGTTATGAATTCAGGTACGCTTCCACATATTTTATTTATTGTTTCTTAATGATTTGATATGAAGATGTGATTTATGATTTATAGGTGTTAGTTTTTACCAAAGGTTATGTCCCTAACAAGTGGTATCAGAGCCACTCTTCATGTTAAATCATTAAGAATCAAATTAATTTTTGACCTATGATTATTTTGGCATTCTCAAATCTATCAATATTTGGTTTCGGGTATTGTTTAGATTTAAAAATAATTTTGCATGTTTATATATTATTACTATCAATGTTATATGACAATATACATATAAAAGGTATTCGGCTTGTTTTGGGGTTCAGATAAATTGCTTTTGTTAGCGCGTGTTCAATTGATTTGATAATATGGTGCGGTATACGCTGTATTGATTTGCTCTCAAATTACAATGAACCTTGTTTTGAAATTTGTTCTTGGCATTATTTATTAATGGATTTATTATGGCTACTGCTATATAACATGGATTCAGATATTGTTTCACTTGCCATTAACATTCTTGGTTTCTTTATTGGAAGAAAAGATAAATAATTTGAATGTTCATTGTCTGATAAATGGCGGTGTGCATATGGTCTAGTCGTCATTGTTGGCTTCATTATATTTTTTCAACAATGTTACGGCATTAACATATTTTTGGATACAGTGCTATGTCTTTCTAAATATGGTGCAATTGTTGATTATGTTTAACATAATTTGACATTATGTTAGTACTGGGTTTTTTGTATTATTATTACTTTAAGGTTAATATTTGGCAATATTATGTAGTTACAAAAGGGTATTGTTAATATGCAGCTACTGTTAGGTTAATTTGGATATAATTATAAATTCGAATATTGGTTAGGCATATATATTTTAAGATGAATTAATGGAAGCAACATGTCACCTAAGTGACCCTTCTTGTGGAAATTAATTTATTTTGAAATATAAAAGGTTGTGTATACGTAACATATGTGAATATTGACCGGCCAAAGGAAGGTTAGTGTTTAACAGAATTACATGTATGTTTGTGGTAATAAACACATGACGATTATTCGGTTTTACATGTGAATAATAAACCAGCTCAAAGGAAGATTTATTATTTGACATGTTCTTATTGTCAGTGTTTGATTACTACACCAAGATATCACTTACAAGTTAATATTGTTGTCCAAAAATAAAATATTAATGGAGTGTCCGATATCTTGAGATGGGATTTACCCTTATTTGTATTCATAATAATAATAATAATAATAATAATAATAATAATAATTATTATTATTATTATTATTATTATTATTATTATTATTATCATTGAGACTTATGTAAGCTTGTTATTTTTGTTTGTTGTTCTCTATTCAGCTATGAATAATTATGCTAATATTACTGCCAACATCAACTCTATTCCTAGGCTAAATGGCTCTAATTTCAAGTCATGGCAAGAGAATCTTTTAATATTTCTCGGAGTCATGGATCTCGACCTTGCGTTAAGGGAAGATTCTCCTCTGCCTCTTACTGATGAGAGTACCTCTGATCAAAAGAGGGAGATGGAAAGGTGGGAGAGATCAAATCGCATGTGTATGATGATCATGAAAAAGGCTATTCCAGAAGCATTCAGGAGCACAATATCAGAAAAGATTGCTACAGCTAAAGAGTTCCTTGCAGATATTGAAAAGAGGTTTGTCAAGAATGAAAAGGCTGAAATTGGTACACTCTTGACAAAGCTAATTTCAATGAGGTATACAGGCAAAGGGAATATCAGGGAGTACATTGTGGAAATGTCTAATCTTGCTTCAAGGTTAAAAGCACTTAAGCTAGAACTCTCAAAGGACTTGCTAGTGCATCTGGTTTTAATCTCTCTTCTAGCACAGTTTAGCCAGTTTAAGGTGAGCTACAATTGCCAGAAAGAGACTTGGTCTCTAAATGAGCTCATCTCACACTGTGTGTAAGAAGAGGAAAGGTTGAAGCAAGATAAGACAGAAAGTGCTCATTTGGCATCCACTTCTAAAGGCAAGGACAAGGGTAAGAAAAGGACGAAGGATAAAGAAACTGCAGGTACTGTGTTACAAAAGAAACAACAGAAGAAATCTAATGAACCAACAGGTTCTGGTTGTTTCTTTTGTCAGGCTGAAGGGCATGTAAAGAAGCATTGCACCAATTATCACGCATGGCGTGCTAAGAAAGGTTTGCTTCTCAATTTGGTTTGTTTTGAGGTTAATTTAACTTTGGTACCTAGACACACATGATGGATAGATTCTGGTGCAACAACTCACATCAGTGTGTCTATGCAGGGTTGCCTAAATTGCCGGAAGCCAAATGATGTTGAGAGATACATCTATGTGGGCGATGGCAAAACAGTTCAAGCTGAAGCAATAGGAAAATTTAGATTATTGTTAAAGACTGGATTTTTTTTGGATCTTGATGAAACATTTATTGTACCGTCTTTTAGACGAAATTTGATTTCTATTTCTACTTTGGACAAATCTGGTTATACTTGTTCATTTGGAAATGGAAAATTCAGTTTGTTTCATGATTCAAAATTAGTTGGATTTGGTTCTTTATCAAAATTTGATAATCTTTATTCAATTGATATTGTTGCTTCATTTAATGAATCCCTAAAATTAAGTACACGAGGTGTAAAGAGGAAATTAACTAGTGAGAATTCAACATCGTTATGGCACAAGAGATTATGTCATATCTCCAAAAGGAGAATAGAGAGACTTTTGTCAAACGACATTCTAGATCCCTTAGATTTCAAAAACTTTGATGTTTTTGTTAATTGTATAAAGGGAAAACAAATCAATAAAAGGAGATTTGAAGCTAATAGGTCTTTGGATGTCTTAGAACTTATTCATATAGATATTTGTGGGTCATTCCCTACGGTTGCTTGGAATGGTCAATAATACTTTATAACATTCATAGATGATTATTCCAGATATGACTATATATATCTCATTCATGAAAAGTCACAATCACTAGATGTGTTAAAAAATTATAAGGCTGAAGTTGAGAACCAACTCAACAAAAGGATTAAAAACGTCAAATCTGACCGTGGTGGTGAATACTATGGTAGATATGACAGTTCAGGTGAACAGCGTCCAGGACCATTTGCTAAATTCCTAGAAGAATGCGATATCGTCCTATAGTACATTATGTCGGGTTCGCCCACTATGAATTATGTAGCTGAAAGACGAAACATAACACTTAAGGACATGGTAAGGAGTATGATTAGTCATTCTACCTTACCAGAATCACTTTGGGGAGAAGCAATTAAGACTGCATCATATATCCTTAACAGAGTTCCAACAAAAACGACTGCCAAAACCCTTAT
>CAODLS011862006.1:0-11660 GCA_948243855.1 Flueggea neowawraea
TGGTTGAACAGGTCTTTGAGAAGCTTGGACCAAGCTTATACGATTTTCTTCGCAAAAACAATTATCGCTCATTTCCCTTTGATCTTGTCCGTGAGATTGGCAGACAACTGTTGGAATGTGTAGCATGTGTGTAGCAATTACATAAGCTAGTTTCTTTTCTTGTATTATGTTTATCTATTGGTTTTATTAGTAGTAAAGATTTATCATCTAATTTTATAGATGACCTCTTGGGTGGTTGACATTGCATATTCTGGTTTCCTTTTGTAAATTTATGCATTTATAATTTGATAGATGTTATCTAATCATGGAAGAAAGGTTTTACTGGTGTCATTGTTCTCTACATGTTGATCCTTTGAATTGAATTTTGCAGTTATGCATGATCTGCGTCTGATTCACACTGACTTAAAGCCGGAGAATGTTCTTTTGGTTTCTTCAGACTATGTAAAGGTTCCTGATTATAAGGTAGAGAATGTAGAACTTTTTTTGTGATTCTGTTTGTGTCAATAGAAGGAATATTGGAACCTTAAGAGATTGTTACTTCTTGTCTACAGAGCTCATCTCATTCACCAAAGGATAGCTCTTACTTCAAAAGGCTCCCAAAGTCCAGTGCTATCAAAGTGATTGATTTTGGTAGCACCATGTATGAGCTTGAGGACCAAAATTACATTGTATCGACAAGACATTACCGTGCACCTGAAGTTATTCTTGGTATGTTAATGACTCCTGTTTCTTTTTTTTTGTTGTTTTTTAATGATAGATTATTTATTTTTTATGTACATTTCTGTAGGTCTCGGTTGGAGTTATCCTTGTGATATATGGAGTGTTGGTTGCATCTTGGTGGAATTATGCACGGTAAGTTGATAAACCTGGAAGTTTATTTTCTACTGTGCGGTGTATATTGTACAATGACCATGTTATGCAATCTGTTGTGGTTGGTGAACAGGGTGAAGCTTTATTTCAAACACACGAGAATCTGGAGCACCTTGCAATGATGGAACGGGTACTTGGGCCCCTACCTCAGCATATGCTCAAACGAGTGGAGTATGTCCTCGTAAATTGTACTACTACAGGTCAATCAAGGATCTAAGCTTTTGGTTTTGCTAATATGTTCTTGTGATATTAACATTTTCAGTCGACATGCTGAGAAATATGTCAGAAGAGGTAGGCTAGACTGGCCTGAAGGTGCTACTTCAAGAGAAAGTATAAGGGCAGTCACGAAGCTTCACCGTCTTCAGGTTTGTATTATGTTGACTGTAGTTCACGTTTTATTTTGTGTGGGTATCCTGGTACTCATATTTCTTGCTGTATTCCTGCAGAACCTGATAATGCAGCATGTGAACCATCATTCAGGAGGAGACTTAATACATCTCTTACAAGGATTGCTCAAATGTGATCCATCCGATAGGCTAACAGCACGAGAAGCTGTTAGACATCCCTTCTTTACGAGGGACCATCTTAGGAGGTGAACGGTGCAAACGATGACCGTCTCTACCAAATCACTATTGTTACGGTCGTCAGGAAGCTAAACATGTAAATTCTAACAATTAACGAAAGACTATCAGCAGTGACCGTCTGATTAAGTGAATCCTCTGCACTAACCCAAGCTCGTGCCTGGTAATTTCGTCTGTTTTTGAATGGAAATATTCTGTTTCTAGTTCTTTCCGCGTTTTGTAATTTGTCTCCTTGTTAAGGCTACGGAGGATTTCCATGTCTCCTGAACTCTGTACTTGTGATATATAGTTTAATCTGGTTCGCCTTTAAAAGCTATTCCTTCGGAGTTGGACTTGCTTCATTCAAGGAAGTAAAAATGGACGGGACGAATTGATCCTAATCGTCTTTCTACCTACTGTGCGGACCCAATGTTTCTGAAATGGCGGTGCCAAGCTTAGAAGACCATGATTGGTCAGTGATTATGAGTAGTGTCACGAAAAGAAGAGGGTTCTTCCGTTGAACAATTAGTCTCTATGCCTCACTTTTTAAAGAAAAAAAGTTCTTGCATCAGCCAGCTTTTAGTTGAGCCATAAGAGATTTGCAATGGTGAGTTCCACTGTTGCAGACGCAAACATCAAAACCAGGATAAGATCTACTTGGCAACCAAGTGGGTTATGTGTGTTGGAAATCTTGGCCTTTTAATTCAACTGAGCTGTTTTCGAATCTCTCTAGTATAAATTGGTCTGGCCTGTTCCACAGTTTGGGATTTCTTAGGATGACGACAGCATTGACGACGACTTCACTGCGGAATGGTATGACCTAGCTATTCAACACTCGATATTTGATTGACAGAAAGAGGAATCTTAGTGTCCCTCATGACACTTGACGAAGAATATTTTGGCAATATCCTCTGGATCTACTCACAACCTGTCTTATCCTGACAATCTCTGCCATGACCATCCCTTGCTAGTGTTGTCGTGTCTGTCCTGAATCACCAACGAAGAATAGGACAGAAGGATCAGAATCGAATTACAGCAGCAGAAGTGGAAAAATAAGCTTGAGTGCCACTACAATTGCTTTTAGATTCTCCAGTTAGACTGGATGCGACTCATGTGTTGGGAGATTTTTGATCGGTCGGAACACGTGCCCCAGCTGTGCGTACGTTTCTCAAGAAATAAAGAGAGATAGAGAGAAAATAACTGCGTAAAGTATATGAAAAGAAGTTCGGATATACGTAATAGTTTTAAACTTTAAGTGCAAAGAAACGTAAATAAAGTGAAAACGTAACCGAGAGTAGAAGGGATAGATAAAAGCTATAGTACCCGAGACTGTCACTACGTGAACTTAACTAAAAGAACTAAAAGCATAAAACGTAAAGGCAATATTAAGAAAATGAAATGTTTAAGAATTGAAATGCATTAATTGAAATAACAAGTTCGAAATATTTATTTGTTTAATAAGAAAATTGTTAAAATCCGTCATATTTTTTAATAAACAAATGAACTTGAAAAAGTAAATACAAGAGAATGAAAATAAATAATTAAAAACTTAAACAAACTGCGAAATAAAAATGCAAGAATTTTGGTCTAAAATGTGTCTGTTCTTTCTCTCTTGCATATTTATACTGAAGAACTTCGTAGTTAACTCCAAATTTTTTGCAACATGTCCTAAAGCCAGGCAATATAACCCCGCTCCCACGTTCAGATAACTATCAACTACGTTCCCTTGTAACTGCTGGGATCGTGAGTATTTTCAACTTCCCATACTGAGCTTCTTCTTCAGATAACATGTCCTTGTTGTGTTTTTGTCCTTTTTTCATCTTTGGTCAATCCCATACGTATTCTCAAACTCGGATAAGTTTGCTCGAACATTGATAAGCAGTCAACCAGAGTTTTATTGCCCGAGGTTCGATGAATTCTAGTTACTTAAGCCCTTTTTTGGAGAAGTCCTTTCATCTTAAATATTATATTTATTACTTTGAAGTGACAATATTTCCAAAGCACACACGTGTTTAGCCCAATAAATGTGCCTAACGTCTTGCTAGCACTTCATTCTTCTATGTTGGACAATGATCCAAACTACAAAATGAAAAGATTGAACCCTTTGAAGGCTCAAGAAACGAAGCATATCTTCCAATAGAAACGAAAAAAGAAAAAGGCAAAATAATTATTCTTTAAGCATATCTTTTTATTTTATCAAATTCAATTAAACTCTTTAAACATATCTTTTGATTTTGTCAAATTCAATTAAACTGACCAAGTTTGCTTAAGTTAGACTAAACAAATCAAAGTTGGAAAGGAGTTAAATTTAGGAGATCTTAATCATCTGCCGCTAAGCAACAAAATGCTTTAGTTGCTGTTTAACAAAATGTTGGAGTCAACCCTAATTTTGAGGGGTCATGAATAGATTCTCTAAGCAAAATAAAATGACTCACCGAAAAACAAAATCAACAAAATGCTATAGGTTACAGTTCAATCACAATACCGGCAACAACAAGGTCAATATTCACAAACGACAACATAGCCATTTAAACGATAAAATACGCAAACAACGTGAAACGATATAACACTAAACAATATTGAGCTAAAACATAAACACACAGTTCAGTTTCTTATATCAAATCTTCTCAAATTAATTTAATTTGTTTTAATTTTTCTTGAACATTAAATTAATGTGATATTTCATCTATTTACCAATTCAAAACATTAACGATGCAAAGAATTCTACCGCGCAGTTCAAGGGAGAGAGGCCTATGTGAAAAAGTGGGCAATCATGATTAAATACCGTAACAAGAAAGCAAGGGATGGATCAAAATAAGGAAAATATAGCCCCTTGGGCTGCTATGAGACGTTATCAATTTGTACAACCATACATGATTAGCATTTTATTAGTGTTTTTAACACGGCTAATTTCAACTTGGCTTGGAAGGTTAATGAGGGAAGCATTAAAAAAAGGAAAATATAGCCACTTGGGCTGCTCTGAGACGTTATCAATTTGTACCTACCATACATGATTAGCATTTTATTATGTTTTAACACGGCTAATTTCAACCTGGGTTGGAAGGTTAATGAGGGAAGTTAATGAACAAGCGTGTCTAGTACGATGTTTTCTTCTTTTTTCTAAAATGTTTAGTGATGTAATGTAAACGTAATATTTTTGTTACACGTTAGAACTAAAAGGATAATAATTTACCGAAAGGTTTTAAGAGCTCTTATAATTTTTTTTATTAAACTGTAATATTTTTTTATTAAAATTTATAATTTTATGATTAATAATTAATTAATTATTTTTAATATATATTAGAAAATTTTACAACTTAAATAAAAACATTATACATTAATAAAAAAATGTTGAATCTTAATAAGAAGTTTAACTTTGGTTGAAAGGTTAATTAATTATTAATTAATGTGCATTTTAATAATGTTTTACCACGACTAATTTCAACTTGGGTTGGAAGGTTAATGAGGGAAATTTTTTTGTTACACGTCAGAATTAAAATGCTAACGTGTAAGTTTTAACAATTAAAATTGTATTATAAATTAATAGACAACAAAAATAAAATATAGAACATTGCATTACTTTATAGTCCAAAAAGAAAGATTGCACTACTAAATTGCCGCGACGTTTGGCTTTACACCATCTATATGTTTTTTCTATGGACATTTATATTCTACTCGATGGATATCGAACTTATAATACCTATTCAACAAAGATATTATTTATTTAGATTGGATATAGATACGAGTATGAATAATACCTATATTTTACTGTGTATGTACGAGTAGGATATAAATATAGATATATCCTACTCATACTCTACTTGTTGGTTAATATTCATATCTGTGTCTGTTACTTATACCTGCAATACATATACAAAAATATGCATACATACATATATATATATATATATATATATATATAGAGAGAGAGAGAGAGAGAGAGAGAGAAGAACTTATTGTAACTAAAATATTTGAGGAAAAAATTTTGTATGTAAAACTCAATTGTATAGTATTGACAAAAAAAAAATTAAAAATTAATTATAAAAATACCTTATTAGTTATATACATGATATGATATGATTAACAATACCTCATTAGTTATTCACACCAATATCATTTGGTTTTAAAGTGATTTTTAGATAGAACTAACAGACAATAATAACTTTCTAAGAAATATTTCGTAAAAAATTAGTCGTATAATTTATAAATTAATGTTTATGATATTTAGTTTGTGTTATGATCCTACATATAAATACAAGTTATATATTTAGTCAACCGTATATAATAAATTATTTAAAATATAATTATATTGATTAAAGAACAAATTGTAAATTAAAAATAAGCCAACTACATAGATAAATATCAAATATTTTATATTTACAACTTAGAAACTTTCAAGTGATAACTTATCACATTATTATTTCATTCTTGTATAATATTTTAGACTATAATTTTTGTATAAATTATTTATCAAGTGATAACTTATCACATTACTATTTTATTAAAAATATTCAGTTGCAGATTATAATTTTTATATTATTTTACGTGAATATAGTCTTTCATATTGTATCATATATTTTTTTAACCACTTGTTTTAAATTAGTGATATATTATTTTAAGTTAATTAACTAAATTTATACAATGGGTAAATGACTGCTCTATAAATAAGCAAATACATTGTGGATACGGTATGAATAGTAATTTTTGTTACCGCATAAATATAAGTGAAATATGGATATAAATTATAAATTACATATACAGATAAAAATATTAATATAATTTACCTATAGCCTACTCATTGTGATCCCTAATCTCTACACCATGCTGCAACTAAACATGGCTCTACTTCTAGTTTTGCAGGAAGAAATGTGTAAAATGTTAATGCATTTCAAACTTTGCTCTTCTCTTCTTCTTTTCCTGTCCTTCATTTTTCTTCTGTGCAAGCGCAAAAGAAATCATGATCACAAGCTCAAGCTCCCTCCAAGCCCCTAGAGATTGCCTATAATTGGTAACCTTCACCAAATAGGCAAATTCCCCCACCGCTCTCTTCGAGCTCTTTCGGACAAGTATGGTCCTTTGATGCTTGTGTACTTCGAGTCTTCTTCGACTCTTGTTGTGTCTTATGCCGACACTGCAAGAGAGGTCTTGAAAAACCCATGATCTTCATTTCGCAAACAGACCCAGAACTACCGTTCCGATATTTTCTTTTACGGTTGTCAGTACATCGGTTTCGCTCCTTATGGTGATTACTAGTAGTTGCTAATGGTAACTTGGTAGTTGCTAATAGTTTAAGGACTGCTGTGAGTTCTGTTGAAAAACAGGTGAAGTTTGTGATCGAGACTCCGGAACAGACAAAGATCAATTAGGCTGATTCACGAGGGCTAACAATAACTGAACCGGGGCATGATAATTGTGTTGATGATTTTCAAAAGCGGTCACTAGAAGATACAAGAAATATGTGGAGTGTTGTGTTGTTAGGAGTGGATGAAAAGCTAGCTAGTGATGGCAAGTTCGGGTTGGACTTGATTCGTTGTTGCAGGACTTGATGCCTTTCGGGGTGGTGTGACAGATGTGTGATTCGGGATTCAGAGTTAGACGGGGAAAGAAAATTCACTTCAATGTGGAGAATTGTTAATGTTGGAGTGATTTTCTTGAAGAAGATTGAAGTCAAACCTTAAAGGAATCAATTCAAGCCAAAGAGAGACGGATTTATGAAGGAAAACAAGTTGTTGGTTGGACACAGACAGACACACAGGCATGGCACTGCCTGTGTGCGACGCTAGAAACGGATTGGAAGCAAGTTGGGTTGCCACGGTCGTGGCCGTGTCCGTGGTGCTCCAGGACGTGGCCACGGCTGTGGTCGTGCCCGTGGTGCTCTAGGACGAGTTTTTTCAAGGCACGGACGCGCGTTCTTGGCCGTGTCTTGAGGGGTCTCTACCGTGTCTTGCTTTTGTTGCCCATGTCTTGAGTTTATGACGGGTTTGGGTGATGTTTTAGGATTTTTCTTTTCTATTTTGGCTTGTATTTCTTGTAAACTATAAATAAGTGGTTTAAGAACAATCTTGAAGGCTTTTAGTGGCCGCTGTAAGCTTTTGAATGCCGTTGTAAGCTATTGTACTTGGTTTTGACTCTGAATAGTAGAATTACTTCTGCTCTGCCCATGGACGTAGATCGGATTGATTGAACCATGTAAATCTTATGTTATTGTGTGATTGCTCTTTATTATTCCGTATTCTTCTATCGTCGGTTTTCTCCTGACAGTATGAGACAAAGAGGTTGCAATTTTGGTCGATAAAATTCGGAGTTCTTGTTTTAATGGAGGTTCTGTTAATCTAAGTGAGATGATAATGACTCTCTCTAACAAAATCGTTTCAAGATGTGCCCTCGGTGTAAAAGCCGAAGCGGAGGGTGGTGGCAACAAGTTCGGGAATTTATCGAGGAAGATGATGACACAATTTATGGCTTTCAGTTTCGGGGACTCGATTCCTTCGTTGGGATGGTTGGATCATGTCACTGACTTGATTTCGAATATGAAAGCAACCAAAGGTGAGGTAGATGTTTTCTTCAATCAGGCAATTGAAGAACACAGGGCATTAGGAAGTGATGATGAAACTAAGACTGATTTCGTCCATATTATCCTCCATCTTCAAAAAAATGGCACGCTTGAAGTTCAGCTCACTCAAGATAATCTCAAAGCAATTCTGATGGTTTGAAATTTCTATTATTTGCTGACGTTTTCCTTTTTTTTTATTATAGATTTAACAATTTTACCAATGTAATGTTGGTTCAACTTTATTTGTCAAATAGCGATTGAAAGCACTTGTTTGAGATTAACAAGTTATTGAATCAATAATTAACGTGTAGTCAATAAATATTTTGAAAAACAGGTGAAGATTAAAATCTTGAGAAAAAATCGTTAATTCTCTATTTTTTAAAATAGTCGTCCATTCTTTCCAAAAGAAAAGAACATTTTAGAGAATGAGAACCATTATTACTTCAAATCTTGAAAGTAAACGGTTAAGTCTAGAAAATGGGTTGATTTCGAAAAAAAAAGTCTAGAAAATGAGTTGTCCACTCATTAATTAATAATTTTTTTTATTGTTTTATTTTTTTATCGTACTTTCTTTTGGGTATTTTATTTTATCCTAAATGATTTGTTTGCAACGTTTCAGGACATGTTCGTTGGAGGAACAGATACAACTGCAACAACAATGGAATGGATCATGACAGAGCTCGTAAAAAATCAAAATGCAATGAACAAAGTCCAAGAAGAAGTAAGAAGAGTTATGGGAAAAAAAAACAAAGATAGAACCAGATGGCATTGCTAAGATGACATACATGAAACATGTCATCAGTGAAACCTTCAGATTTCATCCTCCAGCTCCATTACTAGTTCCAAGAGAATCAACAAGCCTGGAACTAAGAGGCTATACAATTCCTCCCAAAACGAGCGATGCATAGAGACCCCAAATTATGGGACAGACCAAACGAGTTTGTCCCGGAGAGGTTTGAGAAGAACCCAGTTGATTTCAGAAGCCAAGATTTCCAACTCATCCCCTTTGGTTCAGGAAGGAGAATTTATCCTGGAATTACATTTGGGGGAGCCACCGTGGAATTTACTATTGCCAATCTCTTGTATTGGTTTGACTGGAAATTGGCTGGAGGATCAACTGCAGAGAATTTGGACAGGGCCGAAACTTATGGGCTAACCGCTTATAATACGAACCCTCTTTGTCTCGTCCCCTCTTTGCACAACATTTGGTGAATGCAAGGTTTGAATTTCCTGCAACAAATTGGCAGTTCACTTCTCTCTGGAATACATGTTTACCAAAATAATCATATATATAAATATATATGTTATTACTTCGTTTTTTTCTTTTTCGTTCTTTGATGAAGTCATAGATGTAGACAAGCAAGGCGAATTTGGTAAATAGGTAAATGAATAAATCAAGGAATATATTTTGTAACATTTGCATTCTAGTCTTTCGATTGATAATTTACGGTTATGTAAGTCAAGTTTAAAGATTTTTTTTTTTGTTTCAATTTAATGTTGTTTACCAAACTGTCTTTACATCAATATACCTTTATGCCTAATTTCGTAAATTAGCAGGGATAATTGTTAAATTGATAGGTTGAAGGGCTAAAACAACAATTTTCAATTAGTGATAGGGATCAAGGGTGAATAACAAATTGTTCAGAGGGCATTATCCCCATTATGAGTTAAGCTTTTTATCTTAAAGTGAAAGAATGGCAAAACGCATCTTTAACCAAAGAATGGCAAAACGCATCTTTAACCTTTTGAACTTGCACCAAAGAACCCATTAAACCCCTCAACTTTCGATTTAACCTATCAAATCCATAAACCTTGTTTTTTGATACCTATTAAGCCCTTTTCTTTTGACTAAAATGACAAATGGTCGGTGCAACAACTAACGGGGTCTAATATTTCTGACATAATCTAATGTGGCACTTACTATGGCATTTTACCTAATCAACTCAAACTAACTAATTAATTAACCCAAAGCAAACAAACCTATCTGATGAGACATGAGTAAAACTCATTAAACACGTTTAATTTTGAGTTGTAATGAAAGCGTTACAATCGTCATCAATGAGAAAACGTTACGAGACATTAATATTTACTCATTGTAGTGAGTAGAAAAGCTTGCGAAAAATCGAGCACTCATTGTAAAGAACACACAGTGGAAGTTTGAATAATGCGCAAGCACAAAGCATGCGAGAAACTAGGCACTAACTAGTGGCATTAGCATTAAAAAATTAAAGTACAAGGGGTTACTAAGCCCGTGAGAAGTTGAGCAAGCGTTGTCGACTAGAATAATATCACACAACTTAAAGACTAAAAAGGGAAGCTGACGCTTCGCCAAATGTAAATTACCTTGGCATCGAGATCATAGAATCACTTGGTCACAACGATGTTCTTAACAAAGTGATTGGGGAGCATATACGTCTCAAGCATGAGATAAATTGATAGAATTTAGTAAGCTTGCACATCTAGAGGAAAGCTCTTGATTGCCCACGTGGTGCTGATGGTGAACTCTCCAAGATGTGGTTCTTGAACGACTACGTGGTGATGGAGATGATGAACTCCCCAAGATGTAGTTCTCAGACGATCACATGGTGGTGGAGATGATGAACTCCCTAAGTTGCAGTTCTCGAACGACCACTTGGTGGTGGAGAGGAAGAACTTTCCAAAATTTATTGTGTCACCAACTGGTAGTGAGGGTGATGAATTCCCTAATAAAGGCATCCATAATTCATGATTAGGGATCAAACAATCCTAGAGGGAGAAAATGCAAAAATGCTCCGAACTCCATCGAATTCACGAACATTGTAAAGACGTCGAAAGGTGCATGTGAAGGAGAAAGACAATTTAAGTCGAGAAGTGAAATTTCCCATTTTAGAGGAAAAGCATAAGAACTCCGGATCTCTTCAACATCTAAAGGGTGTATAATGGACTCGAGATTGGAATTGAGTGACTCTCTATGATGGATATGTGAAAGTACTTAATACCGGGCCATCAACAAATTCGTGATGCAAAAAATAAATAAACAAATAAAACTTAGAGTAAAAAAGTTACACCCATTCTCCTTGATGAAGATAACATATTGGCAGGGGCGTTAGAAAATCAAGGAAATACAACCTGCAAAAAAAAAGCAGCAATGGGCGTGGACAACCAGTCACATGAAGTTAAACGGCGTGTCGCATCTTCGGGGTCGGAATGGGCAGTCATTCGGACAGACGATTGAACTCGTGGAGAAACAGGCCGTGTGACGCGTCGTTTGGGCATCTGCAAAACTGGCTAGTCGTACAAGTAAACGACATGTCACCGAATTCGGACCACATGGACAGTCGTCTTATGGCTGTGTGCGTTGGCTAGAGTTGTTGCCGGTTCCAGAACCGGCAGTTCCGGTTTGTCAAATATAAGAACCGAAACCGAACCGTGGGTTTCACGGTTTGGTCCGGTTTCGATTCGGTTCGGTTCAGTTCCGGTTTTGACCGGTTTAACCCCGGTTCGGTTCCCGTTCGGTTTCCTGTTTTCTTTTTTTTTTCAAAATTTTGTTTTTAATTCGTTATTTTATCCCGTCAATTGGTTTGTAAATTTTGTTATATTCAATAATTAACTATAATACCAATAATATATTTTATTCCAAAGATTTTTTTAATAATTTTTAAACAAATTAACTATTCTATTAGTAATTACATCACATA
>CAODLS011862083.1:0-15489 GCA_948243855.1 Flueggea neowawraea
ATTACATACCGAAGGAGCCCAACACGATAAATAAGAAAATTTATTTGGTGAAAACTTGTAAATTTTATTGCTGAACTTTGATATAGTTTGACAAACTTCGTGTCAGGGGAACCGACGATTGAAGAATGCGGAATAAACAAATAACAATCATACAAGAACACAAAATTTACGTAGTTCGATCAATACCCGATCTACGTCAACGGGCAGAGTACAAGTATTCTATTATTCAGAGTTACAACTGACCAAAAGACATAAAGATTGTTTCCAAGCTACCTATTTATAGTATTCAATGAAAGCCTAGCTAAAATAGGCCACCCAAAAATCCTAATACACGTATTAGAACCCGTTCCTAAACAGGAATTATGTCCAGAATAGGTTACACGGACAAACTGGGTAAGACACGAACAAATCCTTTAAGACACGGACACGAGAACTCAACCGTGTGTTGAGTATTTTATTACACGGTCTAGGACACGGCCGTGTCTTGTACTGTCTCGCCAGAACACCTCCATTTTGAATCCAATTCTTCCCATTTTGACTTTGGTTCATCAACTATCAATCATGGTTTCAATCTTGACCAAGAAAATCGACTTCAACATTAACAAAAACCACCTGAATCTTGTTTGTTTCTTAAATTAAAGCCATTATTAGGTGCATAAGGAGCTGCAGCTGGTGATGATAATGGAGCAGTACTATTGATGGGACCATAATTGAAACATTATAAGATGGTGCTGGCCCTGGACACATTGCAATGTAACTTCCATTGCCTGCATCGCAAATTATTTATGCAGTCTTTTTATACCTTTTGAAATACAAAATATACATAATACAATAATACATTATAGTTATGGGACCAGTAGATTTATGGCCTTCTGTATTGGGTTCAATCTTGGTGAGAGTCAATGTATATATTTTAAAAAATAATCATAGTTATGTCGTTAACCAAAGCAAAATGTAATTAGATTTCGGTTATATGACTCTATAGAAGATTAAAATTGATTAACAACATATTGGCTATCAATTATTGAGAAAATTCAAAGATCTTGCCTGTCGTCTTCTAATTTACTTGTAGTGTTTTCCTTATTTTTATTCTAATCAAATTATTATAATCTTATTATAATCAATGCATTATTGACCGTCATGAATTTAAATGAAAAATTAAATTTTGTTTGAATGATGCAAAATAGTATATTTATATAAGTATTTCATTATATTGATCAATCTTGCGGAAACAAAATTTATTTTTCTTTGCAATTGAATTAACAGTTAGTATTGCGCATACCTGGAGAACACTGGACATTGGTAGAATTCACTAAACTGCAGCAGGAAAAAACATAAAGACAATAAATTACTTAAAATGAAAGTCCGTATTTGCTCTGTTAGTGTTAAAGATGAGTTTAGTATCGTCAAATTACTTATTTTAATTCTTTTTAATTCCTGAATGTTTCAAAACAACCTACGTATAACGATGACTTTGATTCCTGATACAAATATTTTGCACAACCATTTCCTTACCTCCTAAAAATTTTCCCACCATTATGGCCGCGATAAGTGCAAGAAGTTATATTGCAGCCAATCTGTGTGTGGGTTACGTTCGATTCTCCGATGAAAAGATCAGATCCTTTGCATTGTAAATGAAAGCATGATGCCACAATACCAGAAGGTAAACACTGCAAGCTGATATTGTTACAAGAATTAAATTAGACTGTGATCGGCTATAAAAAACATTAATGCCCCGCTTGCGTACAAATCAATGCTGCTTGACTTGGTTGTGTTCAGCTATTATGTATTTATACGATTTTTATGTAGTACTTGATAGTAAAATCCTGATGAGAGCTTACTTGAGGTTTTGTGGCTCGCAAAGACAATTGATGCAGTTGTTGGTTGTTAGAGCGTATGAACCATTTGGGACAATCAGAGACTCGTTGTACCACTTGAGATTTGCCGATGAGCACGCTGCATAAACATGGTGTCTGTAGAAATTAATCAAATTGTATTAATGAAGTTGATTGCACTTTAATCATGTATCAATAAATTATTAGACAAAAAAGTTGCAACACTCAATATGGTTGCGGCCATGGAATGGAATGGTAATAATAGTGCTACTGGTAACCAATGGATTTGTAGTGCATTGGAATGAAGTCAACTCCAGCGCAAAAAAGTCCAAAGTTCGACTAGCGAAGAGAAAAAAAATAAAATGACTTATAAAAAAACAGTGCTATTGTTGATTTATGTGAGATAATAATGGATTTAGCTTCTTTTTTTTTCGAAAAGAGATATGTGTGTTCATGGAAATTCTGTAGCATTTGTTTCAGCCTTCTTTCATTAACTACCAATTTTGCCTCTTTAAGATATATGGAGAAAATATTTGTCAAACACAATTAATACTGTAACATGTCTATGTTTGTGTGGAAAGAGACCAGAGGATGGGACATGAAAAGAAATATTGGCCTGATAAAACACAATCTTTGTCAGTTTTCGCCTTTGTGGATAATCATAGGAAAAATTCTAAGTCTGCAATCTGCACTTAAAGCCAAAAAGAAAACATTACACTACTTTATGAAAATTTTCAGTTAAATGACAATTTTAAGATTTGTACTAATAAACTTTCCTGTAATGACCTATTATACGCTCTCAAAAAGTTAACCAATTAAGATATTAAATACTCACTTCTAACCTAATATAAGATTTTATTGACGAACTTCATTATCGGACAGAGTTTGCTCTGATACCAATTGTTACGACGTTATTATCCTTTATAAAATTTAATTGGTATGACATGCGATTTCTTCACATTCCAAGTCAACAATTTTCATTGGCAGAATAATGTAGTTCTGTTTCTAATAGTGATTCTGCTACTTGAATGGCAATAATATAAATTATGTTTCAACCATAACATAAAATTTACACAATTGTTAGAAACAGCATTGCATAACTCACTAACCTGATATTGGAATCGAAAGAATGTCGCCTGGGTCAACGGCAGGTTGACCAAGTTCATTGACAGCTCCCAAATCCACAACAGTAGTACTAAACTCCATAGCTATACTCTCTAGGCTTTCCCCTGATCGTACCACATAAGACATATACACTGCTGGGACACCATTATTACTGTTGTTAAAGCATGTACAAGGTAATGGTATTACTATTGTCTGTCCATTTGTTAAAGGGCTCTTGGCATTGATGCCATTAGTACTCCTAGTTTGTTCACCACTAAACATTCCACCATACCCTTCTGATATCGAATCAACGGTGTCAGCTGAGCGGACGGTGTAAGTAGTCGATGTAGACCGTCGGATGCCATCCACACATGTACATGAAATGGGAATTTTGATCAGTGAATTGGCCTGGAAAATGTGGTTGGCGATTGATGGAGTTGCTGGATTGATAGAGTTAGCTGCTAATACATCAGTAATGTTCACTTTAAATCGGTATGCGATTTCGGAGAGCATTGACTCGTAAGGTAGGACATAAGCCAGAAGAGAAGTGCAAGAATCTGCACAGCTGCAAGGTTCAATCATGGATTTTCCGTGGATCGCAAAGGGCGAAATGAAGAATAACATGATTGAGAGCAATGCAGAAAGAATCTGAAGTTTTTTCATGATTATAACTTGTAAATGTGCCTGGAAAACAAAATTGGGCCAGAAATTGAGTAGCTGTGAAAGATTGATCTTATCTTTTATGAAAGTTTAATGGTTTTGGTTGTGTAGTTGTTAGGTGTAGATGCCATAAATATGAGAGTGATAAGGTTGTGACCCTGAATTGCATAAGACTTTGTTCAAAATAGGAAGAATGGCATGACTGTTTGACAGGATGGTAGGTTCTGGGACCGATTATTGCCTAGTTGCACTGTATCAGCTAAATGCAAGTCATATAGTTTTAGAACTATGAGCATTGTGGACAACAGAAAGCCTGAACAAGAAATACAGCGCCTAATTGACCAGAAGCAAAAGAATAACACCATAATGGTTTTGTATGTCACTATGTGGACCATATTTTTTGACGATAGACTCTAATCCGTATATTTATGTCCTTGAAAATGCGCAATAGTAAATTAATAGAGAAAGTACTTATAAGTAACATTTCATCTAAATTACTGGTTAATATAAAAATCATGACACAATAATTTCAACTATTTGATTTTTATGGAAAAAATAGAGCTGAGATTTGCAATTAATCTCAACCAATGAATTAACTTTTTTTTTTTGAAAATTGGACTATTATTCTCTATTTCATTTTTAGATCACAAAATATATGTTTTACCAACTGAAAGACAAAATAATTTCGTACACTATGTTTATGATTTTGATTATTAGATATTGGTTTGATTCGTCTACGATTCTACCAGCAGCAGGAACACAAGCAGCCACGTACAGGGACCAAAAATGAAAAAATAAAAATCAAATCACTCCTTTGAAATTCGGGGCAAAGTTTAGTGACGAAGAACTACCAACAGACCAACTTCTTTTTTTTTTTGAAGAGACCAACAGACCAACTTTTCAAAACAAGAAAAAGAAACGAAAAATGAAAAAAAAAAATTATTTACTGTCTCTGAATTATATTATAATTTTTTATTCAATACTTAAATTTTAAAAAATCTCTATTGCGGTGTGTGATATTCTTAAAAAGCTTATTTTAGGGTTCATGTAAAACCTCTTGTACGGTCCTCACAGAAACGGCAAAGGAAATTTTTAAAACTCAAAACACCGAAAAAAAAAATACACCATACCTCAACGGCCGAGATTTAACAAAAAAAAGTACCAAACAGGAACAATCCGTTACCAATAAATCCATCAATTCTTCCCGCAACCGCTGCCAATTTTGAAAATTCCGGTCGACATGCGAGGCATCAACCACCAAAATCAGCCGGAGGAGCACTCCAGCGCCGCCGCAAAAACCAAGCGCAAGCGATTCGACAAACCCGAACACCGCCACCATAAACACCACAGAAGCAAGAAAAGAAAATTGGTTTGGAAAACCGAAACCCTAATTACACTTAAGCCCAAATGTGCGCCCGTCTCGAATCGTTTCCAGCCAATTCAATCATCATTTGGCAAGAAACGACGTAGTAGGAAAAAGTCGAGTTCTTCAGTGAGTAATCGAAACTGGGTCGTTTCTTCCAGAAATTTCTCTGCTTCGAAAGGTACTATGTTTATATTGATTTACTAAGTAAATGTTTATGTGAAGGTTGCATATGGGTTTGGTTGATTTTAGCTAATTATTTTGTTTTGGTGAGTTTAGACAGAGTAGTGGTGGCGTCATATAATATATTAGGCGTGGAGAATGCATTGAAGCATCCGGATTTATACTTGCACGTGCCTGCGGATTTCTTGGAGTGGGGTAGGAGGAAAGAGCTTATATGTGAAGAGGTTAATAGATACAATGCGGGGATCCTCTGTTTCCAGGCAGGTCGAATTGCTTTTCTTTTGTATTTGTTTGTCGTTTACTTGTGCTATGTTAGTAGTTAAGGACTTAAAAAATTAGATGAATGTTATTGATTTGGTGCAGGAGGTTGATCGTTACAATGACTTGGAGTATCGTCTCCGGAAGGATGGGTTTAAGGGTGTTTATAAGGTATATGTATTGGCAGATTAAATAATCTTCTGTTACTTTTATTATTATCATGGGTAGTCAATTTGTTTTGCTTGCCATTTGTATTTCAGGCTCGCACTGGCGAAGCGTGTGATGGCTGCGCTACGTTTTGGAAAGATGAACTGTAAGGTTTCTTCATCATAAACTTATGATAGCTCCTGTATTATTGTGTATCGCTGGAAATATAGCCATGTTTCCCGTATATCAGTAACTTGCTTTGAAAGGATCATATGTTTAACGGCTTGATGTGCCATTTCTAGTTGTATTGAAATAAATAAGGAAATAGGGGTACTCAAAATTCGATTGAATTGGGCAGTATATAGAGGAAATAATAGATTTAGCATTTCAATTTTCACCTTGAAAATGCGTGTTACTATCTCAAATGTGGATTTTTGTACCATGTTTTTTGAAGTGGAAAATTTAGGTGTTGATTTCTTATCTTTGTTTCACTAGTCATTTGCATCTTTTATGTCCAAATTTAGCAAGTTATGCTCTTCATGCAGATTTACCCTTATGCATGAAGAAAGCATAGAGTTCCAGAGATTTGGCCTTCGTAACAATGTTGCTCAACTTTGTGTTTTAAAGGTATGGGGCAGTTTACTTTTACCATGTTGACACTTTTCACTAAATCATTTGCTTGACTTCTGAGGTTTATGTATTAAACACTATTAGGTACATAAAAATGGGAATTCTATCTTGAATTTCACAGCTTGCTTGTTCATGAAGGAATTTCTATATTTTTATTTCCTGGGAGTGTGTGACTTTTCTTTTTTGATTGAAGTTTAGGATCTTTAATTTGATTTGCTCATGCATTTAAAGACCAGTAAATTTGTATTCTTTTCTGATCCATTTATTTATTTTGATTGAGGATTCAATATTGGCCATTGTGAAGTAAAGCAGTGTTAACAGAAAATGCTTTTGTGCTGAAAAAATGTAAATTATATTATTCTATGTGTGCAAGTAATATAATAATTATGATAAGTATACTTCTTTTCAGTTATAGAGAAAGGAAAACTTTATGATGCTATCTGAATAGGAACCAAAAAAGATATAGCATGACTTAATACTGTCAATGTTGTGTTGTGCCTGATCCATTGCATTTATAAACTATCCGAGATCTGTATCACTTTGTTTTCAACATTTAAAATATTTTTATTGATATTCCTTAATTTTTGTCTGTTCACTGAGTTTTGCAGATGAAGAAAGACCAATCAGACTCAAACTTGTGTAAGCAAGAATCAGAGTAAGCTCAAATATATCAAGTGTTTATGGAAAATATTATAGCTATATGATATCTTACTCGTGCATCTAATTATTCTAAGATAAATTAGCATAAATTAGGTTGTATTATGATTTTCTTTAGTTTATTAAATATCATGGTACCAATATACTAAGAGAAGCAAGAAGGATGGAATTGCTCTGCTGCATGTCAGTTATGACTTGAAAGTTTCCAAGAAATTGCCATAACTGTGAACCCTTAAAATTTTGCTGAGATTTTTAATGTTTATTTACCATTAGATTTGATTAATGCATCCAGATACAGACAGTAAAATCTGGGCAGTAGCAACTATTAACAAAGAGACAAGCCACATACCACCACTATTGATATCCAGTATGTGAAATATGAGAAGTTGTGGCCACATGTCTACGTAGTAAAATTGTTACAACTTACTTTTATAACGGAAAGTGAATTAGCTTCAGCATGACGAAAATGGACTAGGTCACATTTGTTTTTTGGATTTGTGGAAAATTATCACTCTAACTGCACAATTTAAACTCACCATTGCTTATGTTGCATGGAAAAAAAGGCCTTGCTGTTTGTAGGTGATGTCTGAATTTGTGAATAAAGAGGATACCCTTTAATTAATTTAGGGAAGTCTAATTTTATGTTTAGGGCATTTTCTGAATTATTATTATTCACAGAATGGATTCATCACTTCTGATCTTCCTTTTTGGAAGCACTGTAATTCTTTGCCCTTTTATCTGCATCCTTGGCCTTGTCTTGTTTGTACTATAAAGATTAGTCCTGCCTCCTTTTTTTCAATTCTCCTCTTTTGAGTTTTTTTTTTTCTAAATAAAATTTGTCATTTTACTTCTTATTCATATGAGCATAAATTTATTTTGGTCCCTAACATAACGAGCATATAACAGGAAAATGCTCCCCCTAAGTCGAAGCTTAGTGGTTGGAAATATACATGTTCTTTTTAACCCAAAACGTGGAGATATCAAGCTAGGCCAGGTACTTGCTGCTTTATCTTTCCAGAGTAGGCAAAGTTCTTTGTTGACCACCACAAAGTTTGAATGACAATTGTGGTCATATTTTCACTTCATGTGTGTGGGCATACAACTTTAGTTGGGTATGAGAGGAGGTGTTGAGGATTTAGAGCCATGCCACTCTTTACTAAAAAAGGATTGAAAAGAAATTCCTTTTAACTTAAGCTTCATGGAAACTGCCAATGTGCTCTGCAATACAGGTACGACTATTTCTTGAGAAGGCTTACAAGTTATCACAAGAATGGGGTGGCATCCCTGTTGTACTTGGTGGGGATTTAAATAGTATTCCACAGGTAAGCTTTGAGTGCAAATATTTATTTGGAAAATTGCAGATTAAGTATTTTATATAGTGTGACTGTGACCTACTGAATTGAGGTTTGTTGTCATTTTTATCCTCAGAGTGCCATCTATCAGTTCATAGCTTCATCCGAGGTGAGAGTGGATTTTATACCTATGTACACAGATTTTACATTCTCTTTTTTGGTCAAGTGATGTTAACTTGATATCTTTTTCTTTTCTTTTCTTTTCTTTTCGTTTTGCAGTTAAATGTACTACTGTACGATCGGAGGAATATTTCTGGACAGCTCAACGTCAAAAGGACTCCAATATCCAGAGGTTTCAGATCGCAGAATGAAAATATGGCCAGGTTACATTCTCCCATTAAGTCCATTTATAGCGTGCTTTTTTTTCCCTTGAATTATGTTTGCAAATTATAATTATCTTCAGGACTGGTTAAATACCAATATTAATATTTTTTTAGATTATTTTTTTGCTTATTCAGTACTTTTATCTTGCCTTCCAGATAATGGTGCTATCCCAACAATTTGGGGATGTTTTGTAATTTATTTATTTTTCTTTCTTATATGGTTGCAGCATTCTTATGTCTACCAAAAAGCCATTGATGTATGGATGGAGTGACGAAGAGTTGAGGATTGCAACCGGAAGTGAAGGAATCACACATCTATGTCATAGTTTAAAGCTCTGTAGTGCATATCTTGGTGTTTACGTAAGTCTCTTGAACTTTTTTTCCTTCTTTCTTTTTTTTTTAATCTTTTAGATATTGTGTATTGAAATTTTATGTTGAAATACTTTGTGAGTTTTCTCACAACAAGAATACAATTGCTGAAGACACATTAATTCGTTAGATATAACTGTCTGCTGTTTTTCTTAGTTATTAATACTAATCTATTTATAGCTTTCTAAGCATTTAGAATATCCATTTTTTTTCCTTGCTTCAATCATGAATTTTGGTGCTATTTCTTTTCCATGTTAGAAAAGGGATTATATGGTTTTGTTTCTTCATTTCATTAAACATGATAAAATTATCCAGGGGAATGCTGGATCAAGAGACAATTGTGGAGAGCCATTGGCCACGTCTTATCACTCCAAGTTCATGGGGACTGTTGATTACATTTGGTAGTTTACACGTACAGTACAAGAAAAGTTTATATCATCAGCATGTGGAACTTTCGTTCTTATTATTGCAGTAATTGAAACAGGCACACTGAGGAACTTGTTCCTACTAGAGTTCTTGAGACCTTACCCATCGATATTTTGAGAAGAAGTTCAGGACTTCCAGATGAGGTAGATATCAAGATATCATCCTCATATAGTTTGATTGTCTTGTTAAATTGTGCCTTAAGTTTTAAAAAAAATTCTCTCACGTTTGGACCTCTCTGAAAGATTTCATGTTTTTGTCAGCTGAACTTTCCTATGAGGTAGGTATTGGTGTTACTTGAGAAGGAAACAAATAACAATTTGCTCAAATTCATTGAACAGTATCAGTAGCGAAAATTATTTTAATTCATGCACTCCTGTCTTATACATCAAAGGAGTGTGTGTGAGAGGCAATCTGTATAATTGATTGCTTTTTCTTTGAATACCATCTTTCATCTAGCTTGATATCTTACTGGCTTCTGATTTTGATGTGATATACCTGACATCATTAGCTAATTATACTATGAAACGTGTTATTATATTTTGAATTTATCTCATATATCAGATTCTTTTGTCATATTACAGAGATGGGGAAGTGATCATCTTGCTCTTGTTTGTGAATTGGGCTTTGTCGAGGATGATGACAGGACCTGACTCTTGTTTCTGATCCCCTGCTACTGCAGAAGGGAAAGGTTTGCCCCTAGTCTCCTTTTGTTGGATGAATATCCAACATTTATCTTTAGTTATTTATTTGGCCTCAAATGGCTTTCACTTTTCAAAACCTAAAAGTACTGACCATGATGTAGTGATAAAAATTCTCTTTACAATCTCATTCATGCATTTCTCTTTTAGTATGTACAATGGTTAATCGGGGGAGGGGTTTCGGCTTGTTTGATATCGGCTATGGCTATATTCCGCGAATAAATCAACCAGGACACTGTATTTGTAGTTTGGAGGGTTCAAATCCATCAACTTCTAGAGATAGTAGAGATGGTCATGACTAGATGTTAGCACCAAGCATGTAGTGCTTGGACTTGGTCTCTGGCTACCAAAGTGTTTTAGCAAGTGCTGACTTGTTAAAACAATCGCTGTTTGTGCTGACAAAATTTTGCACCTAACTGCTCTATATTACGATAGTAGGCATACCAGTTCTTCTTTCTTGGTCTCATTTTTGGTCTGATTTACGGTCTCATGATGAAAGACATCACATTATGTCTCTGTGCTGTCGGCTTGAATTATATATAGGAGAAAGAAAAATAATTTAGCTTTTTAGAACGAGTGATTATTGAATTTTTCAAATCGGTGGTCATCCTGAAGAAAAGAAACCATGGGAAGAAAAGTTATATTCAAGCATATAAGGTTCAGCCTATCAAATTGTAGATCGGTATATTGAATGGTAGATAGCAATTGCACATTATGGATTATTATAGTTTGCATAGTAAAAAAGTAAAGATAGTGACATGTTTTTTGAAAATTACAATAGATTGGATATATACTACTATATGCTATATCAATATGTTGAACACGGCTTAATACATAGGAACCTTTTTGAACTTGTTTATTTTTTCTTGTTACTCTTGAACGTGGCAGTGTAATTAATTACGCCTGAACTTGAAAAATGTACTTTTTTAAGGACTTATTTGCTGACATGGCAATTTTCTGATTTTTTTTAAATTGTCATGTCAACAAATAAGTCCTGAAAAAATTACGTTTTGTACAAGTTCAGGGGATAGTTAAATACCCCTTGAATAATTAATTATTCTGCAAAGATCAGGGGTAACAAAAAGAAAAAAATGAAGCAAGTTCAGGGTTCCTATGTATTAAGCCCTTTGAACACCAAGCACCTTGTTTTCATAGCTCTACTCAGATCAGCTTATCAGATTGTTTTGTCAGATATGCAACAACATTTTTGAAAAATGTTAAGATGTATTAAACAAGATACGTGGAGTTCGAATTCCGGATAGAAATTCAATGGAGAGTGTTGTGCCAACAATGGTCCGGAGATCATGTTTGGTTTTAGTCATAGTCATGCATCTCCAATAATTATTCTACAAATGTAAAGGAAACCCGCAAGTCTGAGTGCCTTTTGGTTGAAGAAAAGTGGGGCAGATTAGGATGCAACAAGTCAACTCTCTATATTGTTTCATTTGCTTTTAATATGAAATGATGCAAAGAGTTGGTGTTTGATTTTTTTGCACATCCACTTTTCTTAATCACATGGAGATGGAAGCAACAAATTGCATTTTATTGGTTGGTCTTCTCACAAATTTGTCAAGATTTGCAAGCTCCACATACCTGCTCCTCTTTTACTGTTGTAATCCTCCTATTTTTCTCAAGTAATTGCTCTACTCATTTTTTTAACCAAAGCTTTTTAGCTCAAACTTTTTAATAAGAAAGTAAGGAAAATTCTGCTGCTTGTGAAGTTTTACTCAGTTTGAAATACTCTGAATATCAGTGTCAAATTGAGAGGTTAGGGATTTAACTTTCGTCGAAGATAATTTATACCGAAATAGCTTATTCTTTTTTCACGTTAACTCTTGTTGCGAATCGAATTTACGACCCTTAGTTCTAGAGGACATAACAGCATTATTATTAAAACATGAGCCTTTCGGTGAACTAGGTAGGTTTAGAAGGATGATCAAAGTCAAAACCTAGATGGCTGCAAATTATTTAAATACAATGGTCCAAAACATATGTTTAGACAAAGACCAGTTGCTGCTTTGACAAACGTGTGTATATATATATATATATATAACTTGGACATGAAGCATGAAACATTGTGGTTTGTATTGGTGATGTAACTCGTCCCATTCAGCGTCATATCATATGTAAATCCTGTTCCAGTAGTATATGAAAAGGCAGACAATTAAATATGAAAAGTATATTTAACAACTCCCTATTAAAGTCCACGCTTTGCTTAAATCAACCAAACCCTCATCAGCCGCCAAATCATTGGTCATTATTTGCCTCGTGATTTTCTGATTTTGTAAGCAACTTTTATAGTCTACAATCATTCATTAATATGTGATCTCATTAGCTGAGGGTTTAAGTCTGTGTCCGAGTATCAGCTATGATTTTCGAGAATATTCCGTAGCGGGAAGAATATTTTCGGGTTTAAAGCCTGCATGGTCACGTCTAATAAGGGTATACCACCTATCGGTCGTCCCCGCCTCCCTTTTACATTGATAAAAAAAAATCATTCATTAATCTTAGTGCCAAATAATCTTTCATTAATAGATCAGTTGTTTAATACTCCTTTTCACAAATAGTGTTTTTAAGGTTTTGACACATTAAAAAAATTAAATTATATATTAATTGTAGTGATAATTTATTAGATTAATTTTATTTATTTTAATAAAATAAGGTAGATGTTTTTTAAATGTTATATAAATTTTGTTTAATAGAAGAGTAAATATAGAAAAAAATAACAAAAAACTTTTTGGTTTTAGAAAATGTCATTATACCAACTTTGTAAAGCGTTACAATTACGATACATGTTAATATTATTTTTGTCTGGTTAACATTATTATCTTTCATTCAGTTCAACAAAATTAAATAATAAGATTGAATTAGTCAATAAAAATTAATTAACTAATGAGTTAAACTAAATTATCCTTACTTGAATTAATAAATTGATTAATTAACAATTTGAACTAAATATATTCTTAATTGAGAATCAGAGTATCTCATAATTCATTAATTCAAGAGAGCGAGAGACGGAATCCTTTCTCACTAGGTCAATTTAGGTTTAATTTTTTTCACATTTTTTAACGTTTTTATTCTGTTTTTTCATATTTTTATAATTTTAGGTAATAATTTATATTAAAGCATATTTCACAGTTGAAAAAATAATCCGAAAAAATACAATTTAGTGCAAAAAATTCGTTATTACGAAAAAGAAAAGCAGGACGAAAATAGAATACGCCAACTTCCAACATGTCTTTCTGGAGAATCAAACGATACCAAATTAAAAAAGAGCCACCACGTCCACAAACTAACATCTACATGTACTAAAACAATTTGTCAATATAATTTCAAAAAAAATTGTCAATTTCTGAATATTCGGTCTTTCCTTTTTCTAAATTCGCCTTAATGAAAAAAAATCAAGATATCGAAATGTTTTCGGAATTAATATATCTAGAATGACTGAGAAAATATCAAACAATATTTTTATTAAGGTATTTAGTTTTGATAAATTAGATGAAGAAAAATCGATTGTTAAATTGTATAATAGAAAATAACAGAGCGAATGACACTTTTTGTGTTGAATATTCAATATATATTAGATAAATATTAAAAAGCAAAAACACCATATTTATGAATAAAAATATATTATTAAGCTCCATTCCAATATACACTCACATATATATATATAACATCACAGAGAGCTGAAAAATCTTGGCAAAAGATCCAAGAACTCTCTTAGCCTCTAACAATGACAAAATTAAACTTAGCAGATAATTCAAACCATTTTCCTGAATTACACTCTTTTTATTTATTTTTTTCGGATATATACTAATGATTGATTTATAATTCCTGTAGTTAGTATTAAGCTATTGACACTCCTTTGATGGCAAAACTTATGCGTACGCAAAATTGAGGGTTTCTTCTACAAAAGCAAGAGTTTCAAGCTCAATGTTGGGAAGATCCATTACTCCATCCACACCAAAACTGAATGCATCAATATTTTCATCCATTGCAAAGCCATCTATATTGTCCAAACCATCGAAAAATTGCCCAAAATCGGCCCCGAACGATAAACAGGAATTGCCGGCCAGCAATTCTTGACTTATTGATGGTGATGGCACTCGTTGTTCCCACAGTTCAGAAACCGGCGGTCCTTCAATGTCACTGTCAACCAATTTCTCGACTTCGCACTCCTCTTTCACTGGCTTTTCCACATTGCTGCTTTGTTCATTGATGGAATTGTCGACTATGTTACCCGCAGAGGTTGTAGTAGCAAGATCAAGCACAGATGATGGCGATGGCTGCGAAAACAAATCCTTCGATTCTTCAGAAGCAGCTCCGGACAAAGCAACTGGAGGAGTTTCAACTTTCTCCAATGCAATCCTGGAGTCAAACTCATCCTTCTTTTTCTTATAAGCAGCAGCAGCTTCCTCTGCACTGTCAAAGGTACCGAGCCATAACCGGACCTTACGAAACGGATCTCTAATTTCAGCCGAATATTTCCCCCACGGCCTTCGCCTTACGCCTTTGTACAACGCGGACAATGTTCTTATCTTTCTTTTCTCACCACCAGACTTGGCAATACAAGTTCTAACGTTCTCTTCACTAGCTTGGTCTTCTGAACGACCGTCATTCCTCTGATCCGATGGCAAACCCGGCAGACTAATCTCTCTAACAAAACGCTTCGTACCCTTTAACCGGTTTCTTCCTCCATTGCATCCTTCAGCTTCATCGCTCGAATAGTCTGTGGCATCAGGATCATGGACCATAATTCTAATTTTCCTCACGGAAGTTGAGGTTTTCTCCATGGCTCGTCTTTTTTTCTTCTCTTGGTTGAAACTCATGTCTTGATACAGAAAAGGCCTGTGAAGGCCTGGCAGTGTTGCAAAAACTGAACTTATAGAGCCAAAAAAGTCCCCTAAACAGGCACCTTTCTCAAACGCTAAAAAGCTTTAAGGAAAGAAATTTGCAAAACAGAATCTCAAGCAACAGTAAAAAGGAAACAAAATCTTTGACAAGCTTGAGTATCAAGGAATACCCAAAATCCTTAAACCCTTAAAACCCCAAAATTGAAAAATAATAATGCTTTCTCAAAAAATCCTTCAGACAAGCCAACCAACAACAATTCCTGCAGAGCAACAACATTGAAACAGGCCATAAAAACACAAGCAACAACCCAGTAAACATAAAACAAAAAGATTTAATCTTTCACATGATATTAACTTAAAAGAAGAAAAACAGAGAAAACCCAAATACCGTTTTGATCTTAATCGCATAGAAATAATCAAAAAACTCTGTTTCTTGTTCTGTTGAAGAGACCAGGATTGCATGCAAAAGGTGAAGAAGAGGCAGAGAGTGAAGCAAAGAGAGGGCAATGAAAGCCAGAGCTTATTTGGAGCTCCAGTGAACAGATCAAACACTGACGACATATATCCCCTGTTTTGACACCAATTCCTTCTGAGAAAATCTTGCTTGGCCACCAGAGACAGAATCTGATAC